>JACCPG010005744.1:0-20142 GCA_016069955.1 Drepana arcuata | reverse complement strand
TGAATTAAGTTCAAAGTCCCACAGTGTGGAAGCACAAGCAAGCGAGGGAGATAAAGTGTTTATGTATGTCCCAGAATAGTCCCAACGCAGTGGAAGCTAACCAGAAGCATACATACAACAAGCAAAGGAATTGGTAGGCCCTAATCCTCATTGATACGGTGGATCCGCCTGAAGGTCATGTTTTGCTGGAGACTCTCAACAGCGCGATGCAGAAATCATGTCAACAAAGGCAGCGCCATCTAGTGTCAAATAGTGGAAGCCGTGTTATAATATTATATTATTTTTTTTTTTGGATATTGGAGCCGTGGTGGCCGAGTGGTTCGAGCAGTTGCCTGCGACGCAAAGGTCGCAAGTTCGAATCCCGACTGTACCAATGAGTTTTTTCGGAACTTAAGTACAGTGATTAGTCACACCACGAGCTTTACGGTGAAGGAAAACATCGAGAGAAAACCTGCATACGTCTGAGAAGAAATTCAAAGGCGTATGTATAGTCGTGCTTGAGTAACGGCGATGGACTCGCCATCTGTCACGTTGGCACCTAATATCTGGCGGAAAGTGGGTGTGTGGGTATTACCTATACACCTCTGCCTACCCCTTCGGGGACCCTTGTGGGAAGGCGTGAGTATATATTATTATTATATTATATTTTTATAATTTTTTTTTTATATTCTATATATATATGTCGGAGAAACACTTCTCAACGACATCATCTATAGTGGTTGAGGACTTGGTGGGCGTCATGAGGGTAAAGTGCGAGCACAAAACACGATGATTATAGTTTTCACAATATTTAATTTCGTTTCAGCACGTTAGATCACACAAAATCACAGTTACACATTCAAGCCGATAACTACTGACTGACTATTAAGACCGAGCAGTGAGTTCAAAGCGCCACTCTTTAACACCACTAGCGAACCAACTTCAGGGATCCAACTCGATCCGTCTCCACTCCACGACTGACCCCCTAACAACTGTCAAACTGCCTTATAAAGACGGCGCCTCGACCTCACTCAAGCCACGTGCTCTGCTCTGATTGGTCATTACTTAAATTACGATAATAATGTTATTTAGTCTAGGAAAAACGTAACTTATAAAGTAAGATCAAATGAAAAGTTATTAGAAGCTTTAACAATTTCAATTAACATTAAACATTGCCACTTTGTGTTAAACAGTAATTCAGTTGACAATGGCTACTATCATCATTATAATCAACAAGCAACTCCTTCAATGGCTTCCTCCGACATATATATATATATATATATATATATATATATATATTTTTTGTATTATATTTATCAGTTTCATGATTATGATATCATCCGACGATGACTCATCTTTTCTTTCTTTTAATAATTCTATTATATCATCAACTTCTAACGATAGTTTCTGCTCTGCTACAGATACGCTTGGCGATCTTGTAAGAGATAGCTTTTGCATACACTCTAATCACTTGTTTAACGTCTGTCATATTAATGCCCAGAGTATTCCCAGCCATTATGCTGACCTGTTAGAAGCTTTCTCTAATACCATTGTTCACGCCATCCTGATTTCTGAGACTTGGCTCAAACCTCAACTTCTTTCTACTACTTATGCTCTTCCCGGCTTTACTCTCATCCGAAACGACCGGCTCGTGCGGAGGGGGGGTGGGGTGGCGATATACCTCCGCAGTGATTTACCTTACAAAGTCATCTCTACCTCACCCGACAGCACTTCTGCTTCCGCTGAGTTTCTCTTCCTCGAGGTTTGTGTCAAGGGAGTCAAAGCTGCTCTAGGTGTAGTCTATTGTCCCCCTACGATTGACTATTTCACTGTTATCGAATCAGTTCTTGAATCTTTAGAGTCTGAGTATTTACATCACATAGTCATGGGTGACTTTAATACCGATCTTCTTAATCCCAACTCCCCTCGAACCCAAAAACTGCAATGCCTAATTAATTCAACAAATTTTCATATCTTACCTCTCCAAGCCACTCACAATAATGTTAACAGGAATGACACTTGGTTAGACCTGATCATCACCTCAAATCCTTCCCTCGTCCCTTCTCATGGTCAACATCCCGCTCCGGGATTTTCTCATCACGACCTTATTTTCCTTTCCTATAATATAAAACCTCCTAAACCTCAACTTAAAACTCTGCACAGGCGTTGTTTTGGGCGTATGGATGTTGATAAGTTACGTCTGGATGCTTGTAATATTGACTGGAGTGCCTTACATAGTGTCCATACGGTTGATCAAAAAGTCCAGATCTTCAATGACAGGATTCTCAAACTTTATGATGACCATGCTCCCGTGAAGAGAATCAGGCTGAAGCATGCTCCCTCGCCTTGGCTGACTGCAGGCATTCGAATGGCAATGAGGCGCAGGGATCGTGCATTTCGCAAATACAAAAGAGATCGTAGTGTAGATAACTGGGACAACTTTAAGAGAGCTAGAAATGTGTGCAATCAAATGATACGTAACGCTAAACGCCGCCACATTATCAACAATATTTCTTCTTCATCTCCCGCTGACATCTGGAAGTTCCTTGGAACTCTAGGTGTCGGAAAAACATGTAAACCTGGTCTACCGATGGCGATTGGCTTAGACGATATCAATAAATATTTCACCTCTACTACTTCTTCATTGGATCGTCTTTCCATAAGCCAGACGGTCGACCACATAAATGGCTTACCCCGTCCCAAAATTTGTTCATTTAAACTTTCTCCAGTGACACCGGATGAGATTAAAATAATAATCAACTCTATAAAATCTAAGGCCGTAGGCTGCGATAACATTAGCAGATACATGATTATTATAATCCTTGACCAAATTCTTCCCGTGATCACTCATATCATAAATGCTTCCCTCGAGTCCGGATCCTTTCCCACTTTATGGCGCAAAGCTTTTGTTCGTCCTTTGCCTAAAGTACCCAATCCCTCACTGCCTAACCATTTCCGTCCCATATCCATTCTTCCTTTCTTATCCAAAGTCCTTGAGAGCTGCGTTCATAAGCAGTTGTCTGTGTTTGTTCATCTAAATAATATTCTCAGCCCATACCAATCGGGATTTCGACCTGGCCATAGCACAGTCACCGCTATGCTGAAAGTGACTGGCGATATAAGGTCGGGCATTGAGGACAAAAATATCACTGTGCTTGTCCTAGTTGATTTTTCAAACGCCTTCAATATGGTTAGTCACGATATTCTTCTATCCATCCTCTCCCACTTTATGATCTCACCGAATCACTGGAATGGTTCCATTCTTATCTTCAAGGACGCCAGCAGTCGGTCCACATAGATGATTCTTCATCAGGTTGGAGTGACATAGGCTCTGGTGTTCCACAAGGCGGCATTCTCTCTCCACTTCTATTTTCATTATTTATTAACCTTTTATCTTCCGAGCTTCAGTGTGCGTATCATTTGTACGCCGATGACCTGCAAATTTACTCTCAAGCTAGCATTCAGAATCTGCCACAAGCCATCGATGATATTAACCGAGATCTAGACTTAATAAAAAAGTGGTCTGATCGCTTCGGATTGGCCGTAAATGTGGCCAAGACACAGGCAATAATGGTTGGTGGTTCCCGTATGATGAGCAAAATTGACATGGCAAGAATGACTCCTATTGTTTTTAATGGAGCCACCATCCCAATTAGTCCCACTGTCAAAGATCTCGGCTTGTACATCGATGGTACTCTTGGGTGGCAAGTCAGGTCTCCGATGTGTGTCGAAGGGTGACCGGTGCACTACGATCTCTTTATCGGTTAAAAAATCTTCTCCCTACCAAAACCAAGACAATGCTTGTGCAGACTTTAATCTTCCCCATGATCGACTATGGTGATGTCTGTTATACCGACCTGAATGCAGATCTGCTCAATAAACTGGACCGACTTCTCAACAGTTGCATTCGATTCATATTCAATCTGCGTAAGTTTGATTACGTTTCTTCTTACCGCTCCCAACTAACATGGTTACCTATTCGTCAGCGACGTAGTTTGCGGTCAGTGACTATGCTCTTCACTCTCCTTCACTCTCCCAATGCACCTTCTTATCTTACTTCTCACTTTCAGTATCGTTGCTGTAACCATGTTATAAACTTACGCTCTGCCGACAATCGTCTCCTCCTCTGTCCCACTCATAGTTCTACTCTTGTTCATTCTTCTTTCCCTGTCCAATCGGTCTTACTCTGGAATGCGCTCCCCCCGGAAATCAGGATGTGTAATAGCCGTGACACATTTAAAGCGAAAGTGAAGCAGCTTTATTTCCAACATGCAGAAACTGAATAATATTTATGTGTATTATATGATATTTATTGATATTTATATATATATATATATATATATATTATATATATATATGTACATGTATTATAATTAGATGTATGATATTATTACATATTATATTCCATAGTATATTATAATAATATATAAAGAATTTATGTTTATATTTCCTAACTATTTATTTCTTTTATAGCCTGCCATGCCTATCTCTGCATCACCCAAAGGTTAACTGGTAGAGAATGCCTTCGGCATTAAGTTCGCCTTAGCAAAATGTTTTGCAGGAAGTTTTAATAAATAAAAATAAATAAATAAATTACAATCCCTAATGAGGCTGGCGTGACATTAAAACTACCCTCCGGAGCTTAGCAAGAGAGTCATGGTTAATATCTACTTCACTACTGATATCGTTAAAGGATCTCCAAGTTCGTGTGACAGGGGAATTGGCACCTAAATTACTTTTACTGAGTGGCGTAGCAAGCGGTTAAATTTGATTTCTAGGACAAGAATGTGGAACTTTGAATCTAATTCTTTCTATTAGCTGCGGACAGTCAACACGGTTATTAAGTAACTTATATAAGAATTGTAAATCTAATAGGTCCCTTCGCTTGGATAGTGAGTATATATTAAAGTGCTTAGTTCTGTCATCATATGATGGGATTTTCTTATGAACATCAGTCGATCGTGCTAAGTGCCACAGAAATCTTTTTTGAACTCGTTCGATTCTTAGACAGTGAGTAGCATAATGAGGTCTCCATACTATACTGCAGTATTCTAAGACACTACGAACAAGACTATAGTATAAGAGTTTCTTAGTATTTTCTTTATGGAATACCTTACAGTTTCTTATGACAAATCCTAGCATTTTTTAAGCTTTTTTGATAATATGATCAAGATGGGGTACAATAGTAAATTTTTTATCGACGAAAACACCTAAATCTTTTATCACTTCAACTTCTTGCAGATTGTGCCCCGATATATTATATGATGATAAAAAGGGGCAGGTCTTTCGGGTGAATTTTATATGGAAACACTTATCAATATTCAATTTTATTTTGTTAATTTTACACCAGTCAGTAAATCTGTTGGGACAATGTGCTGCTGTATGTGTGGCAGAGTGTTGTTCCAAACTTGAGAGGCGTGAAAGGAAATACTTGTATTTGTAGACTGGTAACTGCATAATCTTTATTCAGAAACTTCCCAATATATATATATATTTTGTGCCTACACTTAGCAGCTCCCGAAATATGAATTTGACATTGACAAATCACAGCGACCAGTAATTAACCAATCAGAGCGGTGACTCGAATCGGCGAACTTCGTGACGCGCATGCGCTAAGCATATGACGCGTCGCTTGCGCGTTGTCGGTTCCCTGTCGTCCTTTGGCCCGGCGACACGAAGCGGTGCGGACGTGTGTCGCACCGCGATGTGGTGCGCTGTGCTGAGCTGGCTGATGCTGCCACTCTTACCAAACCGTTCTTCTCAGAGCGAAACTTCTTGTTTCTATGTCAAGCGTGATGGCCGATAAGAGTGCAGCTACAAATCTATTTATATCGCTCTGCAATAGTGTGACATCGTTAAGTGATTTAATGTCCGGCCAAACTTTAAATCGTCTGCATAAAGAAAGGGTGATGAGTTTCGAAAGCAAGTAGGAATATCATTCACAAATATGTTGAAAAGAATGGGCCCCAAATGGGATCTTTGAGGAACGCCAGATGTTATACCATATGTTTCCGAGCTAAAGCCACACAGAACTACTTTGAAAGAACGATCAGTTAGATACGAGTGTAACCATTTCAGGATAGGTCCACCGAAACCGCAAGCTGATAGTTTTTCCAATAATATAGGATGTGAAACACGATCAAACGCTTTGCTGAAGTCAGTGTATATGAAATCCATTTGATTTTTTGCATCAACTGCATCAATTATGGTTTCTGTGAAAGCAACTAGGTTGGTAGATGTCGATCTAGCTTTCATGAATCCGTGTTGATGAGGTGTGATTATTTGTTTTACGTGCAATTGAATTATTGGACATATCAAAGATTCGAACATTTTTGCGAGAGTGGACAGTATGGAGATAGGTCTATAATTGGAAACAAAACTAACTTCTCCATCTTTGTATATAGGGACTACTTTGGCTAATTTCCACTTTGACGGAAAAACTCCCGACCTGAGCGATTCATTAAAAATTAAATACAAAGGGGTAACTAGACATGAACCACATTTTTTTATAAAAAACGGTGGAATATCATCAGGACCTGCTCCTTTATTCTCATCCAAATGGTCAATTGCACGTGCGATTTCAGTTTCACTAATCACAGGAGTATTTAGACAGTCAGCTCCGAAGCATTGGTCATCGTTGTTAATATTTATTCGTTCTGAAGAGGCTGTGTTCTCTCGGATGTAAACTGATGAAAAGAACTTTGCGTACAGTTCGCAAATTTCTGGTCTTTTGGTAGCAATTGTGTCACCGTCAGTTAGAGTAACTGGGTAATTACTTAAGCCTTTTCTTTTTGCCTTAATAAATGACCAAAAAAGTTTTAAGTTTTTGCCAAGCTCATCTTTTACATGATTTATATATGAATTATAACAAGTAGTGGACAGTTTTTTACATCTATTGCTTAATATACGCAAAGAAATGAGATCTAACGGATTCTTGTATTTATTAAAACGGACTCTAAGCTTATTTTTTTCTTTTAGTAGACGAATGAGATTATGGTTAAACCAGAAGGGATATTTAGTTCTGTTATTGGTCTTATATACCGGTACAAACATCGTTATAGCATTATTGAGAACCTGATAGAAAATATTTAGCATATCATTAACATCTTCACAGACTTCGAATAATAATGGCCAATTTTGACATTTTAGGAAATTATTAATTTGTCCATAGTTAGCTTTTCGAAAGTTTGGGGACAATTTTTTATTATCTGGAATAGTGTCTTTTCTGACTAGAGCTAAGGTGATCAACAATGGTGGGTGCAAAGGATCAACAACACAGAGTGGATCGGGTGCTTCAGATACTGAACATGGTGATAAATCTGTGAGAACTAAGTCTAGTGTTTTAATAAAATTATTTTTAATGTTATAATTATAATATTGTTTCAAATTATTGAGATTAGAAAAATCTACAAGAATTCGGCCAAGCGCCGGAGTTGCAGCTTGCGGTATCCTATTGTTAATTAAACTCCAGTTGATACAGCTAAGATTAAAGTCTCCAAGAATACAAAGGTGCGTTTGACATTTTTCTATAACGGAATTACAGTTAGCAAGAAAATCTTCGAGCTTATCTCTAGACACAGGAGGTGGAAGATAAATACCACAAAGTGTTATTTGCCGTGTGGATCCCATCCGAGAGAGATCGAGAGACAGCCAGATATCCTCAAAAGAACTTTCGTAATGTTTTTTCCTTACTGCTTTAATTTGATTAGATACTGCGATCAGTATTCCTCCACCATCCTTTTTTGAGTGATTGCCAGCTGTAATCCTATCCCTCCTAAAGACAGAATACCTATCGTCAAATAGTTCACAATTCAAAACGCTTTCATTTAACCATGTTTCGGTTAAAACTATAATATCATAATTTTGACAGCACAGATTACGGTAAAAAATATGTGTTTTAGTTCTAAGCCCTCGTATATTCTGATAATATATATTTAAGTTAGCGAATTTTGATCTTTTATCAGATACAAGTAAAGGGCCGTAACAAAACTATACTAAGTTATCTTAAATTTAGCAGCGAGTTCAAGTTTTTTACATGTATGAATAGTAGCCCAACTCCTTCGCTTTCAACCTTGCAGTGGCATGGAGAGCTTTGTTACCTGGTGAGAGATGTTCCATAATGTAAACCGGGGACTTTTCCCCTTGAAATCCAATATGTGATGTGTTGAGCTTATTGCCGGGATTCAGTTTGTTAAATGTTATAACGCTGGCCAGAAATTTATCTTTGACAAGTGCGGAATTAAATTGAGCCACAATTGAACGTGGATGTGGACTTTCGGGATGAATTTTGGCAATACGGCTGCAACTCATTAGATTGCTTTCGTTAATTTCGCACTTAATGACGTTACTCATCTTCTAAATAATTTCAGTAATGTTTTCGTTATTACGCTCTGGGACGCATTGTATTTCAATTTTACAAGCACGCCCGTGTTGTTCCAATTGATTCAGTCTATTTTTTAGGTCCAGATTACCAGAAAGTAGTTCGGCATTCTCAGACTGTAGCTTCTTCAATGCAGCACTAGACTCCTTCTGTTCGGCAACAATTTTATCGTACTGTTCACTAAAAAATTTCAGGGAATCTTGACACTGTTGGAATTCGGCCCTGAGTGAAGACAGTTCACTTGCAATAGACATCTTGATCTGGACATTTAACCTCGAGATAACTGTTTCCATTTGTAGATTAAACACTTCCTGCACCACTTCGCGAACATCGTCTCGTGTCAACGTAAGCTGCTCGCTATCCCCCGGCGGAGAATTAGGCGCTATTCGCTTACTTGGCCGGACAGTTACGTTGGACGTAGTAAGTCGAATGGGTGTGTTGTTGTTGTTGTTCTTTGGCTTAGCCGAAAAACATAGCGGGCACAACCAGTCGCATGGCATTGGGGTATAATTTCCCTCAGATGGTGCTAAGCATGCAAGATGAAATTCTTTACTACATTCTTGACAAATTATCTTTTCACCTTCCTCATTGTCGTTAGCGCAGCAACCCAGAATCGGTGAGCGAGACATTTCTGAAAGTAACCACGTAATATAGTTGACTGCGGGTAAGAATAATCGCCAGATAATATTGTGTTCAAGAGCGGTTGACTGGTTGAGTTAGACGTCGTGTTCAAAAGGTCACAAGCGCCGTGCTATACGCGGCGCTTACGCGTTTCACCAAACAGTCAGTATAATATGCCACAGAAGTTTGTTTATTTGAATTAATTTACGAAAAACACTGCAATTAATGATAACATTGTTTGAATTTGATAGCTATGCACTTCAGTCATGAGTTTATATGCGGATTTTAAGAATCAAATCTCTAGTTACTAGCTTTTATCTAAGATAAAACGGAGCAGAGAATAACGTGTGTACTTCTTAAATGTCCGATGGACGAGTTCATAAAACAATTATACAATTCTTATTATAAATTAAATATAATTGCCATTATTTATTGTGTATTATTCTAATTATTATTTTATTAATTATGAATCTTATGATATTATATGTATAATTCAAAATAATTATGGATTAATAAGTTAAATTTTACAATCATTTCACAAATTATATCGTGTCATTTAGATATTCTGATAAATCATAGTAACATTTGCCTATAAGTATTGACTTTAGTTTCTTTCGGAACAAATTATATGTAAGGGTCTTAATACCTGTAGGAAGCTTATTATATATCTTTGGTGCCATACAAAATATGCTCTTATGCAAAAGTGCCTTTTTTGCAGGGAGCAAGCACAGTTTGTTATTGTCGCGACGGTTGCGAGTAACATTGTCGGATAGCTTTTGAAATAAATTTGGATTGGACTTTACAAATAAACAGACTTCCAGAATATATAGTGATGGAAGTGTTAATAAATAATGTTTCACAAAGAATGATTTGCAACTATCTAGTTATGCGGCCACCCGGACGCTTGATAAGAACTAATTCTAGCGAAACGCCTATTTAAGCTGACCAAGCGTCTGGCTCCACGGATGCAGCTGCGCTGCGAGTCGCGGGACCGTATCTTAGATTAAGTTTTCAATACTTTCTTATGTACTTAATTTTAGTCTTAACGAACATATCACTCTGTTCGGACACGTATTAGAAATAAATCTTTTTCATTTTTAAAAAACATCTTTACGCTTCCAAATTCCTGACTGGCGCAGCCGGTAGGATCGCACTATAGTGTACCGTATATCGCGAACTTTTGAAATTCAAGTTTTTCAAAGTGAAACGATACTAACTTTCGGCGATAGTTCGGTGTCAGTTTTAACCAGCGCCTTGACACTATTGAAGGGCAGCTACCCAAGGCTACGCCTGTTACTCCAGGTAGTTTGGCGGAAGAATTTGCTACTTTTAAAACATTTGTCCTGGAATCAACGCGAGCATTGCAAACTCAAATAGCAATGCTTGGTCAACAGGCTGATGACTTGGAGATGCGGTCAAGGCGGAAGTTCTTGCTTTTGCATGGTGTTCCTGAGGAAGACATATCTAAGGAAGATACTCCTGCTGTGGTTGCCAGGGTGATATGTGATAAACTGAAACTGTCTGGGCTTACTACCAGTGATATAAGTAGATGTCATCGAATGGGCCGTACCACTGCCAGTGATAAGCCCCGGCCTATCCTCTTCAAACTCCGGGAAAATGCCATTCGTAGTGATATCTGGTACACGAAAACTCAACTCAAAGGATTTGGTATAGCAATGTCAGAGTTTCTCACGAAAGCCCGACATGATATTTTCTCAGCCGCTCGTCAGCGTTTTGGAGTGACCAAATGCTGGACAAGGGAAGGCAGCATTTATATTCTCGGGCCTGATGGAACTCGGCGTCGCTTGAATACTATGGCGGATGTTGACGCAATCGCCCAAAAGGAAACAGCGCCGCAGGTAGCAGTGCCCAATGAAGTAGAGGCTGTTGGCGTAATGAGGAGAAGAAGAGCCGCCCCATCGAAAAATTAGTTGTGTGATACCGGTCTAGTGGAAGTGTAGTTTTTTTCTGCTATCTTCGAGTAGTATTAGTATCTTAAGTATCAATATCAGTCTGGTGGGTAGATAACTTTCCGATCCGGTCAAATGTGTAGGCTTAAACGTACCTACCTCTTATTCCTTTATAATTATACTACCTCCTGACTAACTGTTAAGTATGCATTAATTACCTCACTGTGATATTTCTTTCTGTTTTGTTTTACTGAGTCGTTATATTTGTTATTGTTATACTGTCATTTCTTACATTTAATGCAGATTATGAATACTGATTGACAGAACGCACAGACAACAATAAAATGTTGAATTAGTGTTAACAATGCTACGTTCCATTTCACTTTTTTTTTTTAATTATAATAATATAATATATCCTCACGCCTTCCCACAAGGGTCCCCGAAGGGGTAGGCAGAGGTGTATAGGTAATACCCACACACCCACTTCCCGCCAGAGGTATATTAGGTGCCAACGTGACAGATGGCGAGTCCATCGCCGTTACTCAAGCACGACTATAAATACGCCTTTTGAATTTCTTTTCAGACGTATGCAGGTTTCCTCTCGATGTTTTCCTTCACCGTAAAGCTCGTGGTGTGACTTATCATTGTACTTAAGTTTAGAAAAACTCATTGGTACATTCGGGATTCGAACTTGCGACCTTTGCGTCGCAGGCAACTGCTCGAACCACTCGGCCACCACGGCTCATTTTAAATTATATAATAATAATATATCCTCACGCCTTCCCACAAGGGTCCCCGAAGGGGTAGGCAGAGATGTACAGGTAATACCCACACACCCACTTTCCGCCAGAGGTATATTAGGTGCCAACGTGACAGATGGCGAGTCCATCGCCGTTACTCAAGCACGACTATACATACGCCTTTTGAATTTCTTCTTAGACGTATGCAGGTTTCCTCTCGATGTTTTCCTTCACCGTAAAGCTCGTGGTGTGACTAATCACTGTACTTAAGTATTAGAAAAACTCATTGGTACAGTTGGGATTCGAACTTGCGGCATTATATAAAATCACAAATTGTTTTGAATATCATAATTTACTACTTGGCTACTTAATGTATCAATATAGGGGAAAGCTACATTTCCTTATTATTGTAATTATTATAAGTTTATATTTCATTGATCTTCAGACCTAAGTAAGTGACTCGAACTATGTATGTTTCTTCCTACTAATACCTACCAATACTACATAGTACCTAAGTACTATATAGTATTGATAGAATATATGCTAATATAATAATAAGCTTAACGTTTAATTGAATAATCCATTTTAGTTAAACACTAATGGCAGGTGAAGTAACTTAGAGATATTTTGTTTTTTGTTGATATACACATCAATACCTTATATTTGGATATACTACTTGATTTATAAATATTTTTGGTTGTATACATATATATACATATATTCACAAACATCCATATTTAATGTGCTCTAGTGATGAATCTTTTGTGACGGCCGATTCTGATCTCTCCAACTTTAGCGCTGATGATTCTATTCCATCTCTCGGTGCCCTGCTCAACAATACTTTCGCGCTACAATGTAAAAAATTTTGTTTGCCATATCAATGCCCAAAGCATACCTGCTCACCATAATGAAATTTCTGATGTTTTTGACTCCGATTCTATTCACGCACTGCTTGTGTCCGAAAGTTGGAACACAATTTTGTGCGCCGCGCCGGGGTATGTATGTACTTCCGGGAGGATATTTGCTGTCGACGTCTCCACGGCCTCGAAGACAGAGACCTGTCAATTTTGTGGGTGCGCGTAGACTATGGTGGCAACACTCGAATCTACGCGTGCCTTTACAGGTACCATAGCGGTGACACAGACACAGTTCGCCTATTTGAGCACCTGCAATCGACAACGGACAAAGTACTTGAGCAGTACCCCTCCGCGGAGTTGGTGGTTTTAGGAGATTTTAACGCTCACCATGTTGAGTGGCTTGGTTCTCGGTCCACTGACTGCGCGGGGAGGGCTGCTAACGAGCTTGCCCTGGCTTATGGCTTCTCGCAGCTGGTACAGGAACCAACCAGAATACCTGATATCGAGGGCCATACAAGCTCCTTACTGGACCTTCTGCTGACCACGCGACCGGACAGCTATTCCATCTCGGTGGGTGCGCCGCTTGGCACATCCGACCACCGTCTGGTCCGGACGCAAGTGCCGTGCGCAAAGGCCGAAGTGCCGCGACCTCCGGGGCGGCGGCGCATGTGGCACTACAAGGCAGCAGACTGGGATGGATTGCGTGAATTTTACGCATCGTACCCGTGGAGGCAGATCTGCTTCGCATCAGAAGATCCAGACCCCTGTGCAGCAGCCGTCACTGAGACGATACTGGCGGGAATGGAATGCCACATTCCAAACTCGCTAGTAGCTACAGGGGTAAAGAAACAGCCGTGGTTTAATAAGCCCTGCAAGGAAGCTAAATTATCTAAGCAAGCCTTGTAGGAGGCGTGGACCACGGCTCGATCCAATCTGGACCCCAACATATCTGATGCAAAGCGGAAACTTAATGCTGCCTCGAGGCACTGTAAGCGAGCGATTGCCAGGGCGAAATTCGATTTCGTCAGCAGAATTGGGGAGAAACTCGCTAGCTACCCTCCTGGCAGCCGTGCTTTTTGGTCCCTTGCCAAAGCTGCTGAGGGAAACTTTTGCCAGTCGTCCCTACCACCACTCCGTAAGCCGGATGGTAACTTGGCCCACAGTGCCAAAGAGAAAGCGGATCTATTGGGCTCTCTCTTTGCCTCGAACTCGACCATGGATGACGGAGGCGCCACACCGCCAACTATCTTGCGGTGTGAGAACTCTATGCCGGAGATAAGCATAACCCAACGGGAGGTCCGGCGGGAGATGCTGTCTCTGGACGTCCATAAGTCGAGCGGGCCAGACGGTATTCCGGCAGTGGTGCTTAAGCAGTGTGCCCCTGAATTGTGTCCTGTTTTGACGCGCCTATTCGCGCTTTCCTACTCCACCCAAAAAGTCCCAACTTCGTGGAAGACCGCCCACGTGCACCCAGTGCCCAAAAAGGGCGATAGATCAGACCCATCAAATTACAGGCCGATCGCCATCACCTCCCTCCTCTCTAAAATTATGGAGCGAGTGATTAACACACAACTCCTGCGATATCTAGAAGGTCACGGTTTGTTGAGTGACCAACAGTATGGCTTCCGCCATAGTCGCTCAACGGGTGACCTTCTAGTATATCTCACGCACCGTTGGTCACTCGCCATTGAGAATCAAGGTGAGGCATTAGCTGTTAGCTTGGATGTGGCGAAAGCGTTCGATCGGGTCTGTCATCGCGGTCTTCTATCGAAGCTTCCATCCTACGGACTGCCAGAGGGATTATGCAAATGGGTCGCCAGCTTTCTGTCCAGCAGATGCATAAGAGCCGTCGTCGACGGTAGCTGCCCCGAAAGCATGGACATTAATGCTGGAGTCCCGCAAGGCTCTGTGTTGTCCCCGACTCTGTTTCTTCTGCATATTAATGACATGCTTTCTATTGAAGGCATTCATTGCTATGCAGACGACAGCACTGGGGACACTTGCTACACGGGCCGTGCTAATCTCCCTCGTTCCACTGTGGAGGAAAGTCGCGAACGACTTGTGTCTGAAATCGAGAGTACACTTCGCAGTGTCTCCGATTGGGGTCGACTAAACCTAGTCCACTTCAACCCCACTAAGACACAAGTATGTGCGTTCACTGCTAAAAAAACTCCATTCGCTGTGGCTCCACAATTCCAGAACACTCCCCTGAACATCTCGGAGAGCATTAGGATCCTTGGGGTCGATATTTCTAGCGACGTTCAGTTCCGGGGTCATTTAGAGGACAAGGCTAAGCTGGCGTCGAGGAAGCTCGGTGTGCTCAACAGAGCTAAGCAGTACTTCACATCTTCACAAAGGCTGCAGCTTTATAAGTCGCAAGTTCGGCCACATATGGAGTACTGCTGCCACCTGTGGGCTGGAGCCCCTAGATACCAGCTAGGGCCTTTTGACGCGGTTCAGAAACGCGCCGCTAGAATTGTCGATGATCCTTTGCTCACAAGCGGCTTGGAATCACTAAGTCTGAGGAGAGACTTAGCCTCCCTGTGTGTGTTCTACCGCTTGTATAACGGGGAGTGTTCAGCAGAATTGTTCGACATGATGCCCACTTCCACCTTCTACCACCGCACCTCTCGCCATCGACGGGGAATTCATCCCCATACCTTGGAACCACAAAGGTCTCGCACTGTGCGCTTCCAAAGGAGTTTCCTTCCGCGAACGCTCAGGCTGTGGAATGAGCTCCCCGTTGAGGTTTTCCCGGGAGAGTACAGCATGGAGTTCTTCAAGAAGGGTGTGAAAAGATTCCTGCAGGGTCGGCAACGCGCGAGTGATACCCCTGGTGTTGCAAGCGTTCATAGGCGGCGGTAACCGCTTACCATCAGGCGGACCGCATGCTTGTTTGCCACCCAAGTGGTATAAAAAAAAAAAAAAAACTTCTTTTGTCTTTTATATGTAAAACCACCCGTGCACCCGTGCGAAGTCGGGGCGGGTCGCTGGTTATTATTATTAATAAAAAGATACCCTTCATTTTTCGCTCAGGCTAACCTGAATCTCGGTATATCAAATTACGATGAAGACAATTAATTCAACCACAGTAAGTGCCCTGACGGTTGAGAGAAAACCTTTACATAAATATCCTTTTTGGCTTAAACCCTTAACCGCTGTTATTCCATTCCAAGCTCCACCACACGGGGTTAGAAGGAAATGAATACGCAAAAAATGTTTTGGATGTTTGTCAGTCCTTTAGCGCCCAGTATAAAGATTAAGCTACAAAAGCAAAGTAAATATTTCATACCGCAAATCTGTTTGTTGTACATGAAAGGGAATGGAAAATGTTTGTGACCTCAAATTTTTTATGACGCTTTTATTTCGGGGCATTCCACTGGCTTTGGCCGTAGGTCAGGTAGGAATTCATACTAATATAAGGTTATCTTATCTTCTAGAAGTTATAGAGTGCTGTGAATGTATCTTCGTAAAACAAATAGCTCCAAAGAAAACAAAATGACAACGGGGATGCTCCTCTACCACGCATAGAAGTCCGTAGCCAAATAACACTTTTTTTTGTGTTGAATAAAGTTCCCGATCAGCCCATTCGGGAGAGGGGAGGATGTTAGAGGAGGGGTTGGCACAAGAGGGATTAGTCCCATTATGCCGCCAACGCAGTATAACTCACCGAACACAGAGTGGCAACGCGCAAGTGATACTTATGTGTCGTGAGCGTAAATAGGCTACGGTAACCGCTTCCCATCAGGTGGGGCATATGCTAGTTCGTCACACGTGTTTTTTTTTTTACCACAAGTATGACAAAAAGGTTTTTTATACCCATAGCGTATAAATGTATAAATTATGATTCTGTATTCCGAGGATTGTTCCGAGGTGCTGCGGACCATTATGCAAATTTAACTCCGGAATAATATCCCGAAATAACAAAACAGCGTTTGCAGATGAAGAAAAACCTAAGGGACCATCGTTTATAGAATCAGTTCTCGATTTGGACACAATTACAATTTTAAATTATGGCGTTTTTCATAGCATTTGCATAACAAAGAAAATAATATTTCACGCGGGATTTTTAACGAAGGAAAATGGTTTTAGCTAATAAATTGCGCAATCTGCTGGCGAGATCAATTGGTTGGTACTTATTCTTCGACTGTTACTTATCTTTAGAATTATTGCAATATGCACCTCAAATACCTCTTATATATATATATATCTTAAATATATATATATTTAAAAATGTTATGTTGGTTTGTGTACGCTTCAAAAACTCAAAAAGTTCTGCACCGATCGAGCTGAAATTTTAGCATGATACATAATCCGCATCAAGGACGGTTTTTATCTATTTTTTGCATCAGTCACATATCCACAGCGAATCGTGGCAGGGTACAGCTAGTTATATATATATTTATCATATTATGAAAAGAGTCGAGATGGCCGAGTGGTTCTAGTAGTTGCCTGCACAAACACAAAGATTTGATTTGAATCCTGACTATACCGATGAGTTTTTCTGAACTAAAGTACAGTGATTAGTCACACCACGAGATTTACGGTGAAGGAAAATATCGAGAGGAAACCTGAATACAATTAGTAAGAAATTCAAAGACGCATGTATAGTCGTGCTTGAGTAAAGGCGACGGAGTCACCATCTGTCACGTTGGATAACAGTTTGGTGGATACGTAATAACATATAAACATATCACGCCAAGCTGAGGGAAGGCACGGTAGGCAGAGAGAGTATACCGGCAGACTTGCAAACCTATAAATTATACAAATAAACATCCTTTCATTACCTTCAAAAGAGAAGGACAAAATTTTCTTTTGCACACTAATTTTGTTCAAGGTGAATCATTGTTACCACTCATGGTGTATTCTTCTACAATACTTGGAGCGTTAGAGTAATATGAAATGTATCCAATTTCGGAAAACCTTAATCCAATTCAAAATCAAAAATCTTTTATTCAACGTAAGGTATACAGGGAACACCTTATTGAACGTCACATACTAAATAAAAAAGAAAAGAAAAGAAAAAACCAGTTGGGGGAAGAAATAGCGAAGAAAACTTCCCAACTTCTTTTTTAGCATCTGTTCTCTTTCTCGTAGGGCTGGAAAAAGATTAATCTTACATCAAACTCTCTTTGTAGACAGTTTGATGTAATGATGGCAATACCATGCATTGCCATCATTCAAATAAACTGATGTGGTAAATAAAAAAATAAAAATAACTCTTTGAAATTCAAAGGGTTCGCGTCGACCTAAACAGCGCTCAGGGGGGCGATAATCATGTCGGCAATGAAATTCGTTTAACGAAATTATACCGCATTTTCCTTAATTTTCGAAAAGAATGGTATTTTTTTCTGACATTCTGGTAAAGAACAGAAGAAATATCGAGAGGAAACGAAAGGATTAAGTTTAATGAGTGCTTGTGGCGGCATTGGACCCACCATCTTGTTTAATTTGTCTAATTTGTGAGTGTGAGAACATTGTAGGCTTTGTAGATTCTTAGATCTTGCTAACATTGTTATAATTATCTTGTTTTATGTATGCTTTGTATAGTAAGCAACGACCTATTGTCGGGCCTACGGTGTTCCCCCATACTTGGGTACTATTGCTGTATCGAAAAAATATTGCTATTGTATATGCCTAACGATTTGAAAAGAGTAACCATGGAGTTTCTTGCCGGTTCTTCTTCATGGAAGCGACCAACCCGAACCGTGCACCTTTTTCGACGTTTTATAAGTGCCCATCTGGGCCTATGTGAAATAAAAAGATTTTGTTTTTGATCAGTCAGGAGAGTATTTACAATTTGCTTACCTCTCGAAAGCTGTGTCTAACTTCCTATAGGTTTGAGCTTACCATTGCCATTGCTTGCGAACTTTAACAGAGTTAGTTTGGAATACAATGCGACTCACGTCTGGTCGACATTCGACTGTCAGGTGACCCCCGTTGGCGCTAAGTGACCAATTTCAAGTGTAAACGCAATGCTATATCGTGTTGAAGATCATAGTGCCTCCACGTTGCACGAAATCCTGGTAAAGCTACTGAATTATTCAGATGGTCAGTAACTAAACCACTGTGCAATGGTACGTGAACTGAAAAAAATTTCTAATATTTACATATCATCATGCCGAGTTCCAAAGGGGGTAGCCATAGAGTATAATTAGAGTTTCAGTTCTTTTGAGTATTCTTGACGTTCCCATCCTTGAGTGTCCGATCGATTTGATCTAGGTAGTTGGAGCGTGGTCTTCAACTGGCTCTTCTTGCACACACTTTCGCTTTTTCGCACAGAAAGGATAAGCGATGAAAGATTGACGAAAGAGTGTCGAAGAGTAGGGTGAGGACCTTTGCGTCGCAGGCAACTGTTCGAACCACTCGACCACCACGGCTCCAAATTAAAATACGTTTTTATAATCGTCCTATCTAACACCTAAAATATATCTACGGCTAAAATATGGGTACTACCAACACACCGTCGTGGCCGAGTGGTTCGAGCTGTTGCCTGCGATACAAAGATCACAAGTTTGAATCCCGACTGCACCAAAGAGTTTTTCTCAACTTAAGTACAGTGATTAGTGACACCATGGGCTTTACGGTGAAGGAAAACATCGAGAGGAGACGTTTGAGAAGTAATTCAAAGGCGTATGTATAGTCGTGCATGAGTAACGGCGACGGACTCGCCATCTGTCACGTTGGCACCTAAAATATATCTCTGGCGAAAAGTGGGTGTGTGGGTACTATCATTCTATACTGCACCTCTGCCTACCCCTTCGGGCACTCTTGTGGGAAGGCGTGAGGATACCTACACACCTCTGTCTGCTCCTTTGAGAACGCGTGCGGAAAAAGTTTGAAAAAAAATTAAATTAAGGTGACGTTAAAAAATTTATTAAACTGGGAAATTTTAACACGAAAATAATAACGAAATGCGCGAAAATTTACGTAGATAGCGAAAAACCTTGTTACAAGATAATTATAAAGTATTGTTACTCAATTTCCTTGTAATTCTTCACCGTTGGGCGGAAAAAATATGCTTCTTTGATTGAGTTAAGCCTTTAATTGGGGCAGAGATTTGAAATGGCTGTTCGCGTTTCTTTATTAATTGTTTCTGGTTTGAAATCTTTTAACGTTCACTTCATCATCACTTTTTATTTACAAAAAAACAGTCGTATAACTAATAACACAGATAAAATAATAATATTATATCCTCACGCCTTCCCACAAGGGTCCCCGAAGGGGTAGGCAGAGGTGTATAGGTAATACCCACACACCCACTTTCCGCCAGAAGTATATTAGGTGCCAACGTGACAGATGGCGAGTCCATCGCCGTTACTCAAGCATAATATATCCTCACGCCTTCCCACAAGGGTCCCGATAACAGATTAAAATATTTTTACCCAAATCAGTATCCCGAGGCAACGTGCAAAGAACTAAAAAAATACCAATTAAATAAAAATTAGCGCAGTTCAAACCTCGGGACACATCCAGTGCAGTTTATTTCTAGGAATTCTATATGGCTGTAATACTCGAGTATACCAATAAAATAAGGGTTATATTTAAATATAGGCAGCTCGCCATTATGAAACCCAAACTCTACGCCACTATGAAACCCAAACACATCTTGCGAAAACACATAACAATTTATTTTCCATTTTCTTGGATCATCA
>JACCPG010005743.1:0-10951 GCA_016069955.1 Drepana arcuata | reverse complement strand
GAGGGTCCGAATCCCTCAGGTGGTACCTTAAACTGTGATTGCATAACACTTTAGATGTGCCTTTGGGTTCAGTTAAGTAGCTAGAGTCCTCGGAACTCACGCTACGAACGATAACACGATAAGGAACGAAAAACGTCACTGTCATTTTCCATCTATCTATATAATTTAACCTGCCCAATATGTTGAGGATTTATTTGGTGTGTGTATAGTAAGAGCTATAACTGCACTACTCAGTTTTGAAAACAGTTTTTGTTGAAGTATTAATTACGTATTATTATTGTATTTAAATTAACAAAAAACAGCGTCGGTGACACGAAAGTAGGTGTCCTTTGTCATCGAGTCGCTTCTTTCTTTTGTCACCATTGTATCTAATAAAACTCAATTTTCGTAGTAACAGGACGTTCTTCATTGCGTTAATCAAAATTGGTAGGTACCTACATTATTGGACGCATCATAAGGTTTCTATTACCAACCAAACTACTAACTAAAAGCCAATATTTATTATAGACGAAAAAGCATTTGAATAAGTGTGTTATGGATGTGTAATTATAACGTATGTTGCGGACACTCGAGGGTGGGAACGTCACGAGTAGTCGAAACCGGCGACCATGTACAAAAAGACTGATGAATGTAGAGAGAACTGGCTCTTTACAGTCTCTGCTTTCCCGTTAGGGAATAACGATATGATAACGGTGACTTGAGTTTGGTGTACATTGAGCGGAATATCGGTGTTAACAGAAAGTTTACTGATGGTGTAGGTAGAAAAGCCCCTCCAGACAAAATATTTTCTGATTCCGGTATATAAAATATGTATGAAAATTACATTAGCTCGGGAAACAGTTATCCATAAATAGTGTCTTACAATGGGTAAGCACAACCATTCCTTAAGAAAAAAAATGCTAACCAAAAGTAGAGCTAAGAGTAGACTAGAGTAAGTTAGCGGTACTGCCGTAGTTGGGCAATAATCGATATTCTTTACGCTGAACATAACTTTTTATTAGCTTCTCCCCTACACATAAAGGTCCCCGAATGAGTAGGCAGAGGTGTGTAGGAAGTACACATGCACCCACTCTTCGCCGGAGATATATTTTAGGTGCCAATGTGACAAATGGCGAATCCCTCGCCATTTCACAAGCATAATTGTATATACTTCCTTAAATTTCTTTTCAAACGTGTGCAAAGGATACCTTTCAATGTACTTCATCTGTCAGAAAACTCATTGGTACACTGTAACAATAGTACAATTTGTAGAGTACCAGTGTTTGTGTTTGAGTTTGTGACGCAGGCAAGCACTCGAGCCACTCGGCCACCACAGCTCTGAACTCAAATAAAATTAATTATATGCATAATTATATATAGTTATATACACACGCTTGATGCATATAAAAATATATTATACGCACGTAAAATATCGTCCTTGTCCTTACACTTATGTAAGTTGATAAGCTGTAGGTTTGAATGAAGGTTAAAGTTGCGGATGAAATTGAAATTCTGAGCCTTATAAAATCTACATCTACACCAATAAGCCTAATATTACAATATAATTGTCTTATCTGACACCTCATATAACGTAGGCTTTAAATCTGAAACAGACCCATGTGTTATATCACTGGCGGAAAATGAGTGTGTTAGTGTTATGTACTAAAAAATAAATATAGCGCTCATCATTCACAGCTTATTTTATTTTAATAAGCGATAAAACGTTGAGATTATCAAGTATATACGTTTTAACAGGTGTATCCGTCTTACATAAAGACTATGACGCAAGTTAAAAACCCGTAAATTATTTATGTGTGCAGTAATTCACATTTGTCAACTACGCTAATGTTAAATCATAAAATCCGTAGCAAATCTTGTCTAGATCATTAGCACATGTCACAAATCCAACGTTCCCATAGTGTGACCTTAAATCCGCCATTATGCTAAATGTTAATTGCCAAAAGTACATATCAACCCAGCACATGGATATATAACTATGCTGTAATTACGCCAATAAATAACGGCGACTTAAATTGTCATGGAAGCTTTTTCAGAATGACATTTACATTCTAACATACTAGTTCGTCCTTATTTATACGAGTAAGTAACTTTGATGGCCCCATTGTTGAGATAGCCGGCCTCCACCTGGACCCTCACAGGTAAATATACTTTAAAACGTACATACATACATACATATCATCACAGCGAGTCCCTGTTCGGGTAGACAGAGAGAGTAGAGGGCCTTAATTAATTGGCCTAAGAAGAGTACCTTATTGCAGACCTCTTTCGCTTCGTCCACATGCATACCAGTCTCTTTATACTTGCCCGCCGGTTTGAAGTACTCTTAAGCGTTAGATCGGTTACAGGCCGTGCGGAACTGGTTGGCCGCGCCTTAGGTCGTGACTGGATGAAGCGATGGTTTGAATTGAAATCTTTAAATATTTTTTCATGGTGTTAGTGTTCCATACGTTCATCGGTAACTGAAACAGCGCTAACCGCTTACCATTAGGCGTACCACAAGCTTGTTTACCTCTTTAGTAGTGTCCAACAATTACAATATCAGTGTTTGGGCTTGAAATACCTTAGCAATTCGACTTTACTTCAAACAAATACCTACATGAAGACCCTTTGTTGATCACGCTTCGTGATCGTTTGTGCCAAGTGAGTGTCGTAAAAGTTTAATCTACAATGCAACCTGCTGTGTGAACCGGTTGTAGCACTGAAAAGGCTTATAGGTAGTATACTTTTCCTTGCATTGCTGTGAAACGACACGGAGTCATAGGTCTACGACCTCACCGAAAGACCTTACTTACATTCGCCCCAAAGGAACTAAGGATATAAGCCTTATTTAGGGTAAATGACTCGCAGATATTTTCTTAGTGGTTTCATCAGAATGCATAAAATTGTACCAATGATTTGCGAATATTTATGACAGTCCTATCTTGCAAAAGATTGGAATTTAAAATTGTTATCATAGAGAACCTGATTAAATTATTTTTTTTTCTTCAAATTTCGTATTAGGACCACAGGACAGGGGATTGGCGCCAAAGGTTTTCAACGATCGGAAAACATCGTACATCATACAAGATAGATAGAGAATCTTCCGAAGGTTTTACTTTGACCGAATATCACATTAATATTTATACTTTAAAACTTACTTTACCTTCCATCGTTTCCCTTTAGGATACTTAACAATTCCATACTTATTTTTGTACGTTAAATTTTATACACGTGCAACGTAAAATAACTCGCTGGCCTCACCCAACTGACCGGCCAGCCAATCAGTATTTCATTATTCATTACATAAGTATTTTGTTTTATTCATGCTTATTAGTCGTGTTTATGTTTCCATAAACGTCCAGTATAAGATAAAATAACCTTCAAATGTGCTTCCACGAAGGCGGCAGCTGCGTATTTTCAACTCCACGTGAAATAATTTAATTCGACTATATTACATTTATACTCAAACGTGACTGCTTTAAAAAAAGTTTATAATGTATTATTAAAACCATTTGATGTTGCTGATAATGTATCCTTACTGAGTTATGAAGAACGATGACCGCGTCAGTATTTTTTTTACACATAGGTGGTAAAGAGACTTACAGCCCCTGAAGGACAACATTTAATACTTTTCGTAGGTAGAGAGAAGTACAAAAAAAATTTTAAACATCGATACATTTACGCGCTATCTATTCTATATTGGAATTAAGCTTTCACAACATTTCAAACATTTCCTACAACATTATACTTTAATTGTTATTAAATAATTTGACACAATACATGCAATTATACTGAAACGTATCGTTAATGGAGTTAGCAACGCGCAAGTTATACCTCTAGTGTTACAATACGCCAATGGGCGTTAAACGCTTACATCCCACTTAGTGGTACATAAAAAGCGCTAACCCGACATATATTTCATTTATATTCGGTCGATCAAATCAACATTCCACAGCAAGTTATTATACTTTTTGTATGGAATGGAATTTTTAATTAACTTAATCTTGTAAAAAAATAAGTTATAAAATATAAAACATACTTAATATCTCATAAGTATAATTGCTTTTGATATGAAATATCAAATTATTACATAGGTATGTATTTCATAAATCATGATTTAATAATAACTGAACACAGATGTATTTATGTAAATTAGCTCCAAACCTGTATTACTCGAGAGGCAGGTTTTTTACTTTGATACTAAATTAATTTAAAGAATAAGAAACTTCGCTGCTTAACACTGAGCATAACCACTCGTACTACAAAGAGCAGGTATAGCAGTTTCTCAAATCTAACGTTTTTGCTATATGCAATTAATAAAAAGTGGTAAACTGCTAACCTGTTCTGATTTTAGGATAACCCATTTTTTGTTAATTTACCTACTAAGATTAAAATAATTACAATACGTTAAATATTACAATTAAATACAAAATATGTAATACTAATAACACCTATTATCTAATTATTAATAATTAAATTTGGCAAAACAATAAGAAATAGTTCTGCGATCTTCTTCTGAAATAGAACTCGTAGTAAAATTAATTTAAAGAATATACAATTATACTTTGAATTGATATTATATTGATATTATATTCACTTCTTAATGTTATCCTGATTGAGTAGGTAAGTGCCCGCTTGATCACATCAATATTTAAGGTAAAGGAATGATCATGAGAAATCCTTTTGAAAATAAATTACATGAAAGTTATGAAACTTTGTATCTGAAAGTCGGCAACAGACTCCTCGTACATCCAATTAGCACATAAATAGGAATCAAATAGCCGTTAATAACCCGTTGAATCAAAGCTAAATATCTACTCATTGTTTTTTTAAGTGCGCAAAATTTATTAATGTAAACAACAACGCATCGGACTACATTCGCGTGCTGAATGTATGCATCAATCACTATGGGTTCCGAATGGTGCGCTTCACAGCAGACTTATAAATATGGCAATATCTAACTTACAAATACCAGAAATCAATGACGAGCGAGCATTCTACACCATGACCATAAGCATAACATAAACACGCACATTATGACGTTGACTGAAGGTCAGAGTCTCATAATAAACAAGATCCTTAAGCCGAAAATTACAATCGTTATCATTGTCGGCAATGAAAAATTCTATAACAATAAATAGGCAGCAATTAATGCATACACAGATTAACTAGATCCGTAATAAGAGACCTGTTTATTTTTTAATGAAATTAATCAATTAATTAAATACCAAAAAAAATTTTTTCGCTTTCACTTACGATTAGTATATATAGATTTTGTCCATTAATTCATATCGTTTATATGAAATACTACGTTCCTACTGGCTAGATGAATACGATCGGACACTCAAGGATGGGAACTTCAAGAGTACTCGAAACTGGCGAGCTCAAATAAAGACACTAAT
Organism: Drepana arcuata; assembly: GCA_016069955.1. Lineage (NCBI taxonomy): Eukaryota > Metazoa > Arthropoda > Insecta > Lepidoptera > Drepanidae > Drepana > Drepana arcuata. The sequence continues at coordinate 5,570 of JACCPG010005743.1, read as the reverse complement.
GAATGAGTATGAAGCTATTGAGGTTTGCAAGTCTAGAAAGAACTAGGGCCTTATTCTCTTTGCCTGCCCCGTGATGAATTCGGCGAGATGACATGACATGTTACACATATAATTCAGATTATCGGCATTACAAAAACGATTCTATTATTTAACGTACATAAGCATTCTAACACACGATTTTTTTTCTTGTTAAAGGTACTTGATTGACATAACCAGTCCATGAAATTGTTAGAACAGAACTCTGACATTGACTTAATCCCGTCACCAGACTTATCAGAGACTTAGTTAGACATCACACATAGGTAACTGCGTTCTTTGTAATAACTCAAAAAGTGTAATATTTTATAAGTAATAAATAAATGATTATTTACATAAGGACCTATATTGAAATAGTTTTATAACAATGAAGGTAAAAAATAATTTATGCTCGAGTTGTATGTTATCAATCAAGTATGTGAAATAATTAAAAAAGTTCGTCAATTCAAAAGGGGTCAATTAATTAAAACATGAAGTAAGAACAAAGGAAATTAATTTATCCAACGTCATACATATTCAATCGTGTAGAAAATAATGCTATGATCGATACCTTTCGATATAGGTGGCAATAAACGTCGCGCACCTTTGACAACACTGACGTGCAACTATGACAGCGTGAGATGAGCTTGAGGGATTGCTTTTTTTTCAAAACCAAGGTTACTTATTACAATATATCATTTACGCGGTATCAAAAACAGATTTTTTGTAGATTATATTGTGAACACAAAATACTATTCAGATCATTTAGAGATAGTGACGATTTCGTTATGCCCTAATGTACCTTTTCTTCCATACCTTTACATAGAAAAAAACATGTTCTGATGATAAATTGCTGCCACTACAGCTGAATTCACTACATTATTATTGCACCAAAGCCAAAGAAAAACCGACTGTAACCATAAAAGATTGTTATTTTCTCATTCATTGATCGAATCTCTAGCTCATCCCAACTAGTGATAGAAAGGCGAAAGTAACTCTGTTCGTTTGTTTGCATATTACCCTTTGACGACCAAACGGTTGAACGGCTCGTAGGTATTGAAATTTGACAAAGAGATATTCTGCTGAATATAGATTTTATGTTAAAACGATATCTTGAAGGAGAATAATAGAATAATAGGTAACGAAAGTTTGTATGGCAAATCCATAATTCCTCAATAAGCGGTCGAAGCAGCGGGCACCATCTACTGGTATATTTAAAGTAAAATTTTACTTTAGATCTTAGTTACTTTAAGTACATACATATACATATCATCACGCCGAGTCACTAACGAGGTAGACAGAGAGAATAGAGCGCCAGTTCTCTCTAGACTTACGTACTTTAAGTAAGGGCCCAGAAACTGAGCTGAATCAAACTGTGCTTTCTATTTTTATAACCCAAATGAGTTGGGAAAACAGATAACATATGAATGCTAAACTTAATATTGACAAGAGAAAAGGTTGAGCAGTTAAATTTTATGACGCAAGTAGCAATCTGCCTGAAGGCACAGTCGGTAATATGGAGGAAATATACTCTCACCTATGGCTTGGTGGAGGCGACGATGCCCAATTATCCGGCCAGCTGTCGCTCTCTGAGTTATGGATATTGCTCTGTACGCAGCCACATTCAGCTATGACTTTTGGTAGCTTATCATAAAGGTCAATTTTGAGTGCAATCTCTGCGCAAGAAGTGAACAATTGACAACTATGGAAGGATGTTGTTAATTTCTCTCCGCCACATTACTTTGAGCTATTTTATTTAAGTACTGACAGACAACTGCCTTACGCCAATAAAAAGGCATACGCCGATAATTGCCGTATTGGCCGAGTGGTTTCATTAATCGCCTGGAATATGAAGTTTTTATGTTCAAAATAATCCTAAACTAATCGCATAATCGTCTTGGGCTTGGACAAACCGCTCTTCCATATTAGGAGGCCTCGTAAGAAGATACAAACCGAAATTATTTTATTTGTTAATTTTGTATGGATGTAATTTTAATAACGGGTTAGTTAACTAGCTATATTTATAAATTCTTAAGAGCTCAAGTAATTTGACGGTTTCGATCAACAACAACTATGGAAGCAAATTAGTCATATAAATTACTATACATAACACTAACTACACTTATAACATTATACAGTATTTTTCCTGGATGCATTTTGTTTTCTTTTTTAGTAAATAGTGATGGGATTGGACGAAAATAACAAAGGATTAAATTGGTATACTGAGATTTATTTTATAATTCAGTTAACTCAGTACAACAGTTGACACAAGAGAGAGTACATTGACACAGAGCAGAACGACAACATCACGGCATAGACAGTGGCTTCAGCTAGTGAGCTATTTGGGCAACTATCACAATTTACATTGTTTAGTTTATACTAACTCCAACAAATAGTTGCCTTGATGAGACAGTCAAATGTATTCAAAATGAAGAGGACCATTAAATAGATACCTCCATATTATTATAAGTGAAACGAGGATATTGTATTGGTCCCTTTGTCTTATACCAACCATAAAAAAATTACGATCGCTATAAATAATATCAGTAAGAGATTACAGTTTGCTTTCAAGACTGGATTTACCGGATATGCTATGTTTTACAACAGTGATGTTCCAATTTTTAAATGTAGAAATGAAGAATCTAAATATACTCAAGAACTAATAGAATCGAATTCTATTTCCCACCTTCTCAATATTAGTCATAGGTGTACGAACATAGCAGAGGTCGCGTCTGTTTTGACGACAGTAATAATATATTATCTTATCTCTCTATACTATACCACAGATATATTCTACTTGTACAGTTCTTTTTTATGCGAATTACTGCGTTACTGTCTGTAAGCGAATGCAGGTTTCCTCTCGATGTCTTCGTTCACCGTAAATGGCGTGGCGTAATTAAACACTGTACTTAAGGTTTGAAACACTGTAATAAATTGTTTGTTGGTGTTGGTACTTTCCAAATAAATACATATTTTCGCATTGATAACTACTACTGTGATTAAATACATATTTTGTACTACATTCTGTGGTGGCCGAATGGTTTAAGTAGTCGCCTGCCATATGAAGATTGCAAGTTCGAACCCCTCTTCTAACTGTACATATGATTTCTTCTGAACTGTGATGAAGGAAAACATTTCATATCATTAAATAAATAAAAATCAAGCTAAAACCTGCGTACGTTTGAAAACAAAGTGGAAGACATATAAGTATGTATAGTGCTTGAGAAATTGCACTGGACTTGCTATCCGTCACCTAAAATATACATCTTGCGAAGAATGGGTGTATGGATATTTACACACCTCTGCCTACTCCTTTAGGGACCCGTGTGTGAAGGCGTGAAGATATATGCATGTACCTAGATCAGCTACTCTGCCAAAATTCATCACGAAGATTAAAGCAACGGTCGTATGCCCGACGGGTCTCAAGAACTATTGTCAATCATGTCAATGTCATGTCTATCGTCGAAGAATGATGATGTTGATCTACAGCTGGTTTCTGGTTTCCTATAACGTTTGTCCTAAACTAACACCCCGTATATTCTTAATGCTACAGAGTATTTTCGGACAAACAAACAGTGTCGACATATTCGATCAATTCTAGTCGCATATGGACGTATTCTCATAAAGATATAGATAGTTGTAAATCTACTGTTAGCTGCCTACTATCGTAGCTTTGTGTAAGTATAAGTTCATTCGACGATTTCCTTGTAAAATTCCATCAATACAATTTAGTTTTAAATATGGTAAGAGCTATTTAATTGGATTTGTTAATTTGGATTTGTTGAATATTATGACTATGTTATTCTTGTTGCAAAGTATTATTTTGATTGGGAAAATTCATCTACTGTCAAGTGCTAATGTTAAAACTACTGGCACGGAATTAGCTTTAGAAATTCCGTGGGGGCATTAAACGAATGTAATGAAAAACTTCTCAACGTGTTCCTGCGACATACAAATATACAAACAATGTATAAAATGCGACATAAGGTGACGTAAACCCGGCTATTTCAGGTAAGTAATCAAAAAACCCCAACATACACGACACTAAAGCAGTAAAAGTGACTAGCCTAGTGACGTCACTAGAATAGCAGATATCAAGAACTCACTTACCAAGATAATTAATTAAAGCTGACTTGCGGTTAAGCTCGTATAGGGGGACTAAAAAATCTTTACAGATATGAAATAAAGGGGAACCCAAAATATAATTGAGCGATTCGATCGTTTTTTTGTTTATTCTGCAATTATGTCTAGATTGTATTCTTGTGTAACCTCAGAGGCTTCTAAGTCCTATGGTTTATATGCAAGACATAAACATTTTGATGGCAGGTTATTACTTGCATCTTGTTTGCTTTCAGAGTTAATGCGCTCTAGAATTTTATTTCCTTTTCCAACACAACTTGTATTGCACTGAGGAACAGTCCTAAGTACGATTTGTACTAATGTGATTTACAAAGGAAAACTCCTGAGCAAATTTCCTGACTAAAATTTTCTTTTTACTTAGAAACGAAGGCCTTTTCTCTCGATCTCTTATTATGCCAGTAAAATAGGCGAACACTTGAAGCAACAGGACAGCTTCTTAAGAAAAAACAGAAGGCAAGAGAAGAATACAAAGGTCAATACTCATGAGTCAGATCAAAGAAAAAATATGTCGTATACGGAGGTCAAAGAGATAAAGCTGGATAGAATTAAATGGAGGGAGTTGTTTCATAGATGCCGACAAGAGTCCAGGCCTTAAATGTACGATGGTTCACTGAGTTGCTGTACCTGATGGGCTGTAATGAGGTGCAACACGGCTGAATAAACTTCGAAACTTTACAGTAAGGATTCCTCCATGAAGAGGTTTATATTAAACAGTCATGTCAACAGCCTTGTGTTAGTTAAACCAAATAAAATGACTTTGTTATTGATTGAATTTGACGTAAATGTATTCGGCTAACATATTAAAAAAAATTAACCGGTTTGGGACTATGATGACCACGGTTTTATTATAACGGACTGTTTTATTTCGTCGAAGGTTAAGCGAAATACATTATACCTCACAATTAACATGTGGATTCGATTCTATCATTTAGATACATTTGATTCAGATCATTGATTCACATGAAGAAGCAACATATAAGCATAGAGAGTAGAGTGCCAGTTCTGTTAGACTTACTGAAGGTAGACTTTCGCTTCATCAACACTTATGAATGGGAATGTCAAGAGTCTATGTGAAGAGACCTTCATATTGTAACAGCATATATTAACCAACCTTGAGAGTATAGAAAGGTTTAAACGTCAATAAAGAAAATACCAAAGGCAACTACGCGTGTCGAAATGGCGGAAAACATTCCACTGATATAAGCTTATTGATACGCCCGTAACGTACGAAGCAGATACACAAATGCTGCAATGCAAAAGTATTGGAATACACTAATAAGCGCATACCGCCGCTGTGTATGTCTGCAACGGTTGCGAGTTTATGCTTTACGTTAGGTTTTAATGAAAAATCAGGGACTCGTAATACAGTTTCATAAATTCCAGTTCCAAAAAGCGGTAGTGGCCGAGTGGTCCGT
>JACCPG010005742.1:0-11471 GCA_016069955.1 Drepana arcuata | reverse complement strand
GGGAGCGAGGGCCGCGTGCGAGAGGCCTCCGTGAGCATAGCCTCCGTGCGCGAGGGCTCCGTGCGCGGCGCTGGCGTGGGCTGCGTTGTGGGCGGCCAGGTGGGCGGCCTTCAGGTGGGCGACCTCGGGGGTGTCCACGACGCGACCGTCATGAGCCAGGGGAGCGGGGCCGTATTTGTACAGACCTGGACGAAATACACAATTTACCAAATTCTAAAGCGGTGTCATCTAGCCGTCAGGTGCAAATTATGACGTTAAAATTGTTGCACAAACGTTTAAACTTTATATTTCACATAATCTGCCCCGCGGTTACGTAAAATAACGTTTATTGGTAGGATTACTGAAATAAAACATATTGAGCTAATAATCTATTTCTGGGCCTTGTTTCACCCAATTTCGTTATGTCGATTTTGAACGTGAAAGAGGGACAAACTTTCTTATTTATAACATCTGTAGCATAAGTTTTGCTTACCGGCAGCAGGAGCGCCGTAGTGAGCGCCGCCAGCGTATGCGGATGCACCGAGGTAGCCGGCAGCGGGGGCCCAGGCACCGTGGGCGGATGAGGCCTGCGCATGCGCAGCGAGGTGCGCTTGCTTGGCGTGAGCCACTTCAGGCGTATCTAGCACATACTTGCCGTCAGGGCTGAGCTGGACGGGGGCAGGGAGGCCTGCGTAGTAAGAGGCCTGTGCAAGGCAGAGGGAGGCGGCAAAGAAAATCTGAAAAAGAAATAAATATATATTCTACTATCCTACATCTCCAAAGCACTTATAGCAAACTGTCTGTGCCTCCCGGTTTCACTCACGGAAATCTTGATTAATTTTCGAATAAAACACTATATGTGTTAAGCCAGCTGATCATTTATCTCTATGTCAAATTTCAGTCAATTCGATTCAGTCGTTTTTGCGTGAAAGACCAACAAACATCACAAACGTTCGCAGTTATAATAATAGTAGGATTTATTTAATGTGTAGAGATATAAGACGGAGTTACATTAACAGTGAAATTATTAAAAAACAACACCGCATGCTTGTTTGCCACCGAAGTAGTATAAAAAAAAATAGAAAAATTACGTGTTGTATTTTTTAATAATTCTTAAAATTAACAAGTTAACATAATGATTAGCCAAGATGTAACAACAATGCAGTATTATCAAATGACATTGGGCGCGGACTTATTGGGGCGTGGCGGTCGATTTCACGGCTTGATCATACTTTAATAAAAAGTTGACACCAGTAAAATGTGCGTCTATCTCTATTAAGATACCCTGGAATAGGGTTTTTGTGCGTATGTATTTTAATACATTGTTAGAGAAAGTTCATTTAATATTTGTGACTACTGCCTATTGTCTTCGAAGCTTAGTTTGACACACTTGAGTGTGACACCTATAAACACCGCCTCAAATTTCTTACAATCATAGACGCGAATATATTTAAAGATAATTTTATAATATAATATAATATATCCTCACGCTTTCCCACAAGGGTCCCCGAAGGGGACTAACTAACGCTAACGTGCTAACGTGACAGATGGCGAGTCCATCGCCGTTACTCCAGCACGACTATACATACGCCTTTGAATTTCTTCTCAGACGTATGCAGGTTTCCTCTCGATGTTTTCCTTACCGTTAAGCTCGTGGTGTGACTAATCACTGTACTTAAGTTCAGAAAAACTCATTGGTACAGTCAATGAGGTTTTTCTTTTTTACATCAATGAGTACAGTCGGGATTCGAACTTGCGACCTTTGCGTCGCAGGCAACTGCTCGAACCACTCGGCACCACGGCTTTCTTATTATATATCTCATCTTTCATAATTTTATATGTCAACGCAATTTTATATTTCACGGATCAGTAAATTTTATACTGAGAAATCTATTTGGACATGTTCAAAGTTCCGACTATTTTACGGTCTGCCGCTTTCGGCATGCCATGCGAAATATGGCAAAATACAGGACACAAAACGCCGATGCATTCGAAATATCTTCTGAAATAAATCATGAAATACTCGCCTCGGGAGGAAATAGTATTACAGTTACTGTACTGTTTCCTCCACTAGGTCATAGCCCGAATTGATTTGCTCCGGTCAAGAGAGTTCACAATAGTATAAATTTATACAGTGAAGTGAAAAAGTACTGTATCTAATCTTGTTGTAAATGTTACCTATAAATAAATCATACCTATGTATATCTTCGTGCTTGCAGAAAGGTTTCACTGAAGGAAGAATTTACGCAAATACCTTAGGCATAGAGATGATAGTAAATGAAAATATTGTATATGCCGAAGTATTCTAACTATTTATAAATATCCGTGTGTGAAGCGGCGGAGAAAATGTAGCAAGTTTAATAAAGTTGCTTCATCATTTATTATATCAGAACCATCCTATTAGCCTGACATTGGCGTCAGTTCACACGCTTCATTTACTGAATGCATCATAATTTGTTTGACTAGCAGCGTGCTATTACAATAACTCAGTGTAGAATTAACCTTATTTCATCAGCGACCTAGTGTGCGAAAACTAAGTGAAGGAAATAACGCAACGAACATAGACAAAGCATTTTTTTTTAATTAGTGCAGAACATTTATTTGATGTGTATCAAATTTCTTGGGTACGTATAGATCTTTTAGACTCAAAATTAATGATTCCTGAGACATATTTTTTTTCGTCTGTTATAGATGCCATCGTGACAGATGGCAATATTTCCCTACAACTTAACGCTCATGGTGGCATCATTGTCCAATCACTATTGACACAGACCGTCGGGGCACGAACCTGGATCTCCGTTTCTTTCATATATTTTCACATATTTTACCTGTACCATTCGGCCACTACGGCTCTTCAAAATATAAATTGCTCGCAATACGATGATGCAACCGGTAAATATTGTAGTGTTGCAAACAAATAGGCCCGTAGAAAATAGCTCGATTTTGCAAGGCCGAACATAACGAGTACAAGTGGCGAGGGTGTGGCTGCGCGCTGGTGCCGAGATGACAGATAAGCTCGAAAGCTATTCCACAAACGTGTCGGTTTGATAAACGTATAACACGGATATTATGCACGCAGCCTACTAAATGCCTTCCTAGTCTTACGATAATACTTTATACGCAGTTTTCACTGATACATCTAGGAATTGTAGTATTTACAGACTATTAACATTAATATTTAATGTCATCGCCAATGATATGAATAAAAATGTGATTAAATCGATCTAGAATTTAAAATAGCTGGTGTCTTGTTGACAGAAGCTAACCCGGCGGAGTTGTTATATGATTACTAATAACGGATCGATATAAACAATTATTAACTACAAGGATTGAAACCGCTACTGTCAGAAGGTCGAGACTATCGAATACCTAAACGGTCTTAGCCAATTATTATTATTGTCCATTGACAATGAGTTCCATCTTCAATACATCCTGGCTTGTCTTTCCGTCCTTCCCCAATTATTTCCGTGTATTGTAATTCCTAGCGTTGAGCATGAAGATGAAAAATATATCAAGGCTATTTTTCAGTAACACGGTTTCTTAAATATTAAGAACATGTGTGAATGAGGGTTTGATGGTAATGTAGAGGAAGGCTACATACGTTTGGATTTATAAAAAGCATGAGTGAACAATGGTTCACGAAACAAATATGTGTCTAGCAAAAGTGGCAGACAAAGATCATATTGAAACTACCCTAGATCTAATAAATCAAGGATTTTGGAAGATACTTAAATAAAGAAACTCATGAATTTGGAAGAAGAGGTCTGTAAATCTAGACTTGATCTTTTTTTCGATTGGTACCATATGGAAAGTAGTTCGTTCCGTGTATACAAAATGTTAAAACGCGTAGTAAAATTTACTCTCACGCACCTATTGCCAATTGGACACGACCATCGAAACCACAACAATCTGATACATTCAGTTATATCTACAACAATACTGAATTGAAATGATTGAAATAGAAAGTATTCATGTATAGTCTATGTGTTCATTTGTTTTAAAACTGGATCATGTTACTCTCTATACTAATCTAATGAAGCTGAAAATTATGTTAGCTTGTACGCGCTAAACTCTGTAATTACAAAAAAAATTATAGCCTAATTCTTAAAAAAAGCTACAAGGCTATACAGCCCAAGAATATATATGGATTTATATAACGCTTCGCCAAATCAAAGTCATAGCCCTGAAGGCTGCCTTCAATATGAAGATTTATAAAAGATATATATAAGAATAAATGGCGGGTGGAACCACGTTACACAGTTAGTTCAAATATAAACAATCTGCAACAGCTTGACATTAATTCATTGCAGTCATACATATTTCATAAAAGGCGTTATGGAAAGAAATGGAATAATGAAAGCAGTTTTCCACGCCTTTGCACCCCTACATTACTAACCTATGTTCAAGTTATTTTTTTTTTATTTTTTTTTTATATATCCTCACGCCTTCCCACAAGGGTCCCCGAAGGGGTAGGCAGAGGTGTATAGGTAATACCCACACACCCACTTTCCGCCAGAGGTATATTAGGTGCCAACGTGACAGATGGCGAGTCCATCGCCGTTACTCAAGCACGACTATACATACGCCTTGAATTTCTTCTCAGACGTATGCAGGTTTCCTCTCGATGTTTTCCTTCACCGTAAAGCTCGTGGTGTGACTAATCACTGTACTTAAGTTTAGAAAAAACTCATTGGTACAGTCGGGATTCGAACTTGCGACCTTTGCGTCGCAGGCAACTGCTCGAACCACACGGCCACTGTTATATATTATTTAGCAGAAAGAACAGATAAAAATAGCAACTCATAGTTTTAATATAGTGTAGCCTTGGGCCTAGTACATGTAATCTGTTCAATTAACCATTACAATATATCGTGAATCAGCGTTTTATTTTGGCATTTTTTTGCGTAACATTTCAATTTATTTTTCAATCATAGACAGATATGTCTCTATTAATACTGTCAATTGTTCTACATAATTAAATACCTATATCAAGAAAATCTATTTTTAAATTCATATAAGATCTATAGTAAGTCTATAATTAGCAAATATAATCTAGATATAGAACACCATTGAAAGGCAATATTTAACCTTTTCTCGTAGGTCGAAGGACGTGACCGCTCGTAGTATTTAAATATAGAACGATTTATTTCAAAACAGCAGTCATTATTTATTTTTAATCAATGGTTTCACAATTCTTATTTCAAACTATGCACAGCACACTATTTTTAATTTTCTTTATAAGAAGCCAGTATCATAAGGCAAACATACAAGTTCATGATTTCAAAATAATTCTCTGCAGGAAAGCGGGCAATTCGGTCAGGTGTTCGGAATTAATAATTCCTGACTATTTTATGAACAATCAACGTTTCGCAAAGATTTATAGCCAAGCAATAGTCCAATTATTGTAGCCAACAGGTGTGTATTTGTAATTGGTGTAACCTTTTAAAGCTAGACTCTTATGACCTGATCGCAATTCCTGTCAAGGTATTCCATTTTAAATTGTTCTTGGATATCTCGAATATGATTTTTATTCTACAAGACTCCGAATTGCACGACAAAAGTTCAAATTTGGAATTCGAAAGGGAACCAATAAAATCCGAGACGGCCAACTACAGATAGGCAATCGCGGTTAATAGCCAATGTCGGTATGTAATAACGAAAACTAAGGACCAGACAAAGGCAACAATTTGTGGGCGTAGTCCCACATCGGCTCGCCTGTGCATTCTGTTGCAAAACGCTTTCGCAATGTTGGGAATTATCATTCTAACTGGTGCACAACCGGCCGTTGCTCCATCGCCAGGAAGCGGGCGAGGAAGTGTGCTGGTGGCGAAGGTCATCAGAGCTCGCCAACGTGGTATTGCACTCGTCACGCTCGATTTGTTATGGAATTCGAGTTTTTACCGGCGGTCGCGCGTGATTGGTAATCATAACAACGCCGTGTCAAATATGAAAGCTCGATAATGAAATTGTGGGTGTCACGTTTTTTGTACATTATGGGTTTTGGTAACGACGGTGTTGTATTTAATCGGTTTTCAATCTTATTTAACAAACTTTTACATCGAATGAGTATTCGCAGCCTTTATCTTAAAATGTTAGATAATAATCCTTAAATTGTTTATATTAAGATATAAAATCAAACGACTCATATTTATCACCGCACGAATATGCGCTGCAGTAACGCTAGCCGCCCACTACAGTAAAGACGCGCGCCCGCCCTACGCATCACTCATGAGATCGTGAAACGTTACTTGTAACTACGTAACATATAAAACTATATCGTTACTTGTAACTACGGTAAATAATAATAATAAATACCTGGGACAGTTCCATACAAATTGACCTAGTCCCAAATTAAGCAAAGCTTGTGTTATGACAACTAGAAAAAGTTTCGCAGTCAGGAATATAAGAAAATGATTGAAATATAAGAAAGAAAATCTAATATTTATAAGGCCCGAGAAGTAATCAATTTCAGTTTGGAAAGGCGAATACATTTGCATAAAATTTAATGTAGGCGACACACCGGATACTTTAACCATCTCATTGTTCACAAAGACCTTGACACGGTACCCCACAGGTGTTGTTGTTAATAAATATATAAAAGTGTATATAATATTCTAACTATGGCAATTTGTAATTGATATTAAATGTAAATATTTTATATTATATGTATGATTTTATTTCGTAAAAATTATAACAATTTTACTGCACGTGAAATACTGAATAGAGTTTTGTATAAGTTTTTATGTATTTTTTTTTTTTAATTTATTTAATGACATGCGACGTACTGGGATATTATACTGCAATTAATTATAAAGGTTGTCTAGAATAATTATATTGATTTGGCATTTACTTTCTGGGATTTTTTAAGAGAACGTAATCAGACTACGAAACATATATAAATATACATAGTATAAATACGGGATTTTAACATAGAATATGTTTTGAATACTATTGGTTAACACATGAATAAAATTAAATTAAATTTGTAAAAAGCAAACAATTGTAACAAAAAATGTACTTACCAAGAACTGCATGATTAATGTGTGTTAGAACTTATTTAATGGAGATCTCAAACGAACTAGCTAAGCGCTGCTGGTGATCAGAACTCGCCTAGAAATTTTCGCCTAAGTGCGTGTGTTCGGTACAACGGACCGGGTCTGAATGTCTGTTGAGTTTACTACAGCCCGTTATATATCCGACACCCCGTCTCACCGACCGTAATTGGAAACAATTAATAGTTATAAGTGCACCGGCGTAATTTTTAATTGTAAGATGCACATGGATTCCAACCGAACCTTGCAGAGTTTATTCAAATAATCTTTGAAATTTGGAATATGGATATTTTCTTTTTTTTAAGGTTTGGGCGTAATTACATAATAAGTAGCCAGTATTAGTAGGAGGGTACGGTGTAGGTAATATATAAGTCTACCTGTCAATATGTGATTATGACAAAGCACCAGTTGAGCAAATATAATGGTGTTTCTATTATTTTCGCATTTGTCGGGCGTGTTAGCATTGCCTCATGCAACTAGATTGGTATTATTATTGAGTAACTGGAATAGAGTTTAACATCCGATCTTGTCCGCTCTATGGAGGTTGTACTTCCGTATTGTCTTAAACGTTTGATTATATATATATTGTCTCATTATCGAATGCGTTTTGATCTATTTAACGTTTTTTTTAAACAGAGACGATGGCAGTCTGGTTTGATATTTGCCTGAGAAATCATGATTGGCAGGTTCAAACCCCGGTTTATGCAAATGATTCTAAAAGATTTCAGGTCAAGGTAAACATGGTCAGGAACAACCTGCATTTGAGAATAAATTCAATCATCTGTCACGTTACCTAAATATATCTTCTACAAAACTAGGGTATTACAACTCAAATAAAGTTCAAATTTAAGTGGAAGTAAATTACCATGCACGCTATAAAATATCTAAGGAAGCTAACGAGAGGTACCACTATCAGCACGAGGGATGTTTCCTTTTGGCATGTATAGCGTTCCTTTTTTAAAAAGCCCCCTGTATCACTAAGGTTGTAATTAAACATTCATTCCGCCTGCAAGGGAACAACTTCCGCTACCTATACAGTTCCTGAAGCCATAGTCACTGCAGGAACAACACTTTGTAGCAGAGATATTCGGTTACAATCTTCTGTAAGGTGGTACTACGTTGAACGGGTTTTCGTCGTGTCCGCTCTCTTTTCATCCCGGATGACTTGAAGGCTATTGAGGGTCAAGCCTCGCGAGTAGAATAAATCCTTCAACCGTTACGTTCGAAGTTGGTCTACATTATTAATCGGTCCAAATTATGAAAAGATAATGTGAATATAAAATATGTTTGTTTGTTATCGGAGTGCCCTTCAGGGTTTCTTGTTGAAGCTGTACGCTTTCCGTCTCACGTCTTCCCATAAGGGTCCCCCAAAGAGGTAGGCAGAGGTGTATAGCTAGTATTCATACATCCACTTTCCGCCAGAGTCAGTAACTCAAGCACGACTATGGAAAAACATTTCAATATCTTCTCAAACGTATGCAAGTTTCCTCTCGATGTTTTCCTTCACCATAAAGCCATGGTGTGACTAATCACAGTACTTAAGAAAACTCATTGGTACAGTCAGGATTCGAGCTTGCAATCTTTGTGTTGCAGGCAACTACTCGAACCACTCGGCCACGATGGCATCCTATATTTGTTGTCGCTATATATGTAGGATATTTGTATCAGCTTTTGGATTATAGTCTAAATAAATCTATTCATTCATCCATTCATTCATATAATCGCAACACACAACACAAAGGTCCCCGAAGGGGTAGGCAGAGGTGTATAGGTAATACCCACACACCCACTCTCCGCCAGAGATATATTAGGTGCCAGGTTTTTATTATTTATATAATAAATAAATAAACACCTGGGACAATTCCATACAAATTGACCTAGTCCCAAAGTAAGCAAAGCTTGTATTATGGTAACTAGACAACGATATATTTACTTATATAGATAGATATATACATAAATACATAGGACATCCAAGACTAAGGTACAAATACTCGTGTTCATCACACAAATATCTGCCCTCAGCGGGATTCGAACCCGTGACCTCAAGTTTCGCAGGCAGGAGCTCTAACCACTAGACCAGACGGTCGTCAATATGCCTCCGATGTTGACTACAAAGGTCACAATTGGTAACATGCCACAGAGACAGGTACGGCGCGTACTCTCGAACATTCTGAACAATCGAGTGAATATTTTTTATAATAATAACTTCATACTCACAAAAAACATTTCTTGTAATCTAAAATTGTTTCATTTTGAAGTTTCCTGGTTGTATGTCTGCAATAGCTGTCATAATGGTTTTTTATATGACACAAATTTTAAGGTATCAATCGTTTAAATTAGGACTTTCTAGAAACTGTTTCAAGACGCAAAGTGTTAATGGACTATATGAATGGGTAGCATTGATTCATAAAGAGATATCAAACATAAATAGACGAAGCGAATATGTCAGGACGAATAGATAGGGGAAGACCACGTTCCAACAATCTAAATTAAATCGATCGAACACTCAAGGATGGGAACTTTAAGATTACTGAAACCCCTGAGAGTATATGCAGAAACAAATGTAAGTTGACGAATCGAAAACCTCTTTCGTTTAGTGAAGTCCTCTTTCTCGTAAGTCTAGAGAAAACTGACATCCCTGTCTCTGCCTACCCGTAAATGACGGCGCGATGATATCCATTTCTGTTATATTTTATGCGTTGCGCTTACTATAGAAGCGATAGTAAGCGGTTACCGCAGTTTTAAGGCGTAGGCAATACTTTAAGTATGCAAAATGTAGCAATTGAAAACAATAACAGCTTATAGAAAGGAGGATTACTTATGTACATGCATAATTATTTGTTGTATGTAGGTTTGAGTGACGCATCCTCGTAAGGACGCGCCGCCCGTTGATGTCTTTTGTATGCACGTTTATTTAACATTATTTTCATTGCGAGAACTGCGGAAGACATTTTAATCGATTATAATCGAAATAATCGATTTTATCGAGAATCCGATTGTTTGGAATTTCTTGTCTCAAATTTTTTCTATAAGTTACAATGGTGCCCAACATTTTTTCAGCACACCACCACTGGTGAATAGGCAAAAGCCTGATAGGTACATATATATATGTGTGTGGGTGTGTGTGTGTATGTATGTGTGTGTGTGTGTGTGTGTGTGTGTGTAACGATGATACGAGTATATGTTGTTAGACGTAACATAGACATACATAAAAGAAAGAAATGTAATAAATCTTAATAGCATGCCATTAAAAAAATGCAAAAAATATATATTCTACAATATCATCTATTATCTATCTCATTAGCCTAAGTATGAAGTGTCACAATAAAAATAATTAATTTGTCCCGCTTTCTTGCACACTAAAGGTAAAGTGAAACCATTTCAAAAGTTTGCTCCGATATGACTCAACAATAAAACCATAAAAATGTTAAACTCTACGCCTCTATGTGTGTTTACACTCGTAAGTTAATCTAAAGCATGAATTTTCATCATCTTTGGGAATCGCCTGTTGATAACATAAAGAAGAAATATATTTAACATTCCTCAATTAGTCAAGTACTAAGTGCAACAAGTCTGAGTATAAGTCTAGAGCTGTGTAATTATACCAAATATTTAGAGCCACCCACACTCTGTACTTAGCCGATACAGTTCGTAGTATACAGTCAGGTTGTCGCCGGCTATTTGAACAATTCGTCTATGATTTATATTTATTAGCGTTCGTAATCTGTATTTAATAGTCAGTGGATAAGTGAAATTAAGCTGCAATTAGCTTGTCGTAATTAGAGAGGTATTTATAAACCTATTTAATAATACCGTCACACAAGAGTCCCGAAAGAAGGCAGAAGTGTAACAGCACTTTATTTACGCCGAAGATATATTTCAGTGTCATTGAAACCTATGAAAAATATTTGTATTATATTATTTTAAAAAGACAGAGGAAATCCGCGTGCCAACTATGTAGATCAGACGATCGGACACTGAAGGACGGGAACGTCAAGAGTACTCGAAACCGGCGAGCATGTATGAAGAGACTGATGAAGGACGAAGCGAAGGAAGTATGTAAGTCTAGAGAGAACTGGCGCTCTAGTCTCTCTGCCTTCCCTGTTAGGGACTCGGCGTGATATCGGTATGTATTTTTATTTTATTATTTAAAAAAATACATCTAGTTTTCGTCAGTATCGACAGTATACGTTAATATTGGTAGAATGATCTCGTAGTCGAGAGGTCTCGTAATTACGGAGGCGAGGCCGATGTATAAAATTACAGCTAGCGTGGATACAATTTAAAATAAGGCAGCCGTGATAACCGATTTAAGTAATACCTGTTTCATTACTAGCAATCAATTTTATCTTTCCGAATTCCTGTGAACTCGTATTATTATATTTATTAATATATATACAGTACATTTATATTTAATAGTCTTATTGAGTTGTCCTACTA
>JACCPG010005740.1:0-65983 GCA_016069955.1 Drepana arcuata | reverse complement strand
GTAATTGGAAATTTAGAAAAACAGGAAAATTAGGAAAAACTTATTGGAACAGTCGAAATTCAAACTTATACGAAAATTAAACTGATTATAACTCATTCAAGTTAAATTGCTATTATGTATTTAACTTTTGATCTGTTTTTGTCATTTGCTCACAGACCCCATTGTTTCGCACAGAATTGAATGCTATATGACTTGTAAAGGAATGCTAAATTGCCACTTTCAAAGATCCCTAAAGCTTTAATAGTCACATTAGTTTTAATGGGATATAGAAAAATAAAGGCAGAATAGCTTAAAGGAATATGCAATTGTTATTTCAAAGCGCCATTTTAAGCCCGTCATCAAGTAGGATCTAAGATATTGACAACGGTAATGGACATTTTGTGTGATGAGGGGATTTACCATGACGTGCAATTGCAATCATAACTCAAGAATGTTATAGCGCCAGATACATACGTATCATCACGCCGAGTCCCGAACGGGGTAGACAGATAATATAGAGCGCCAGTTCTCTCTTAACTTACATACCGCTTTCGCTTCGTCCACATTCATCAGTCTTTTCATACAAGATCTTTGGTTTTGAGTACATCAATTGAGTTTTGAATTAAATGTACCTATATTTAATAATATATCTCCGGTGGAAAGTGGGTACGGGGTTATTACCTACAGACTTCTGCCTACACCTTCACCCTTGTGAGAAAGCGTGTAGATAAACATATTTTGTATTAAGATTAAAGAAGTTACACGAAGGTGTATACTGCGACGAAACTCTATAAATCATGTAAAGCACTACCTACTCACTCATATCAGTTTAATTTATATGCAAATATTTTAATTCAATTAGCGGTATTTCTCTCTTGAAATACGCTGTATAATTGTAAATTTGAATATTCCTGGCTGAAGCTAAAGCTTTCGTGAAACTGAGTTTACATTACCTGGGCGGCCAACGGATATTACAATTAAGTAAACCTAGCGCCATCTATACAGATAATACTTACATTACAAATACTTAACTTAATTAGTGATATCTGAAAGAAAGGGCAGCGGAAGATCGCGCACCAACTACCTATCAAATCGATCTAACACTCAAGAATGAGAACTTAAAGAGAACTCAAAACCCGCGCGTATGTAGAGGTTAGTTTATTTATTTATTAAAGTACACCAACAGTACAAATATTACAAACACTAATAATAAACATTGCCACACAAATAGGTCTAATATATAGTTACTTTGGATGAATCCGTAGATCCGTAGTGAAAGAGGTCCGTAGGTCTAGAGAGAAGCAACTCAGGTTCAAAATACAATGTATCATTTCTAAAGCTGATCATAGACAGAATATTGTAAATTTTACGAATATAAAGTTTGCGAGGGTGTTTCATTCCTTTCCATCCAAAAACTACTAAACGGAACTGGACGAAATTAGGCACAAAGATCAGATAATAACAAATAAGATAAATTTTACTCAATAATAATAAACAACCAATGAAAGCATATTTAACGCGAGTGAAACTGCGGGTAATCGCTAGTTTTCTATATTATATATACAGACAAACAAGCATAGACAATCTGTCCATAGCATTTTATGTGAGTAATCTATCCGTCAGTAGGTGTGAACTGTCCATTTCACATTTGGGCCATAATGTTCCTCATTTGTCCGTTGGAGCAAACATCGATCAATTCCCTTGCGTTGTGGTCGTATTTATCATACCATTGTGTATATCTTATCGTTGCACTGCTTTCAGGTTCATGTAACCGGTGGTCGGATCTTTTCGAAGTCAACTTCAGTCAAATTTCTGTAAATAAAGGTTTCTGTAATTTAAACAGCAATTTTTTCAGCTTTTACTTCGCCACGAAGAAAAATATCCTAAGAAAATCTTAATTCGACAAACTTGACAAAATGAAATTTTAGGGTTGATTATAAAAGGTTGATTAATAAAAATAAATGATGGAAATTCAAAATCTTCATTTATGAAGAGAGTCGTGAATATGAAAGGAGGGAACGAGAAGAAATATATGTATATTTTTTCTTTTTCTTCCCTTTTGTATAAAATTTCTTTCCACATGGAAATATATATATATATATATATATCCCTATTTACTTGGAATTCTGAATAGATTATCATATGTGAATATCTTGAAGTCCCGATAAATATAGGTACGTATTTAATATTTTTTTAAGGCGGCTATTCCTATTTGCATTTACTGAGAATCTTGAGTTGAACGAAATCTCGGAAAACGACACAAACATTTCGCGGCCCTTTCAAGCATTGCCCTAGCTTAAAAACATTCAAGTTCAATGACACTACCCTACAATACACTCAAATAGAGGGTAGCCGAACAAAAGATAATGTATTCTATGGATGACGTTTTACGGCCTCTCTGTGTACACTGTACAACGATTAGGTACACTTGTACTTTCAATAAAGGTGTGCGACAGTTCAAAGCACTTTAAGTCACAAACGTGAATATGGCACAAGTGCATAAGTAAAATATAGAGTTAATTAGTGCGCTGCGTCATTGTAATAACCTCAAATATTCTCGACGACAAAAACTTACTATCCAATGAAGAGAAGATTGGATGGTTAGTTTTAGTGGGCATATGCCGGTAAATCTAGTTCGTTCATTGAAATACCGTGCTGTTAAGCCGTGGTGGCCGAGTGGTTCGAGCAGTTGCCTGCGACGCAAAGGTCGCAAGTTCGAATCCCGACTGTACCAATGAGTTTTTCTGAACTTAAGTATAGTGATTAGTCACACCACGAGCTTTACGATGAAGGAAAACATCGAGAGGAAACCCACATACGTCTGAGAAGAAATTCAAAGGCGTATGTATAGTCGTGCTTGAGTAACGGCGATGGACTCGCCATCTGTCACGTTGGCACCTAATATACCTCTGGCGGAAAGTGGGTGTGTGGGTATTACCTATACACCTCTGCCTACCCCTTCGGGGACCCTTGTGGGAAGGCGTGAGGATATATTATTATTATATATTATTAAACCATTCAGTCCAGGCGACAGTTAGCTATGACAAGTATTTCAGTATATACTAGCGACCCGTCCCAGTTTCTATTATCTACATTGTTTTGTTATCTCAAATGGATTGAGGTAGCGTTTTCGATTAATGCTCCCAAACGACATGTTTCTTTTTTTGTGTCATTTTCTTTAAATAGCACCTTATAGATATTGCAATCGATTTCAAGAAATCTTATCACATTATACACGGGGTCGTCAGTCTTTTCATACATGATCGCCGATTTGGAAAACTTTTAATATTCTTGAGTGTCCGATCGATTTAATCTAGGTTAGTTAGTTTCTGAAAATAATATTTACGTACATACATATCATACATACATGCCTGGTGCCCAAAAAACGTGTAGGAGATACTTACGTTAGGTTTCAGTGTGTTTTAATGTTTATTTTTTTATACCACATGAGTGGCAAACAAGCTTGCGGTCCGCCTGATGGTAAGCGGTTACCGCCGCCTATGGACGCTTGCAACACCAGGGGTAACACTCGCGCGTTGCCGACCCTGCAGGAATCATTTCACTTTTTTATTTTCTTGAAATAGTTCCTACTAACATAGTTTTATAAGTTAAATCCTGTATTTACTAACACTATGGATAATATGACGCGAAATAAATAAATGATTATTACTATTATGCCGAATCCCTCTTCCTCGTGAGGATGTAGTTAGAGAATGCAGTGCCATTTCACTCTAGGCTTCCACGACTGCAATCTTCTCTAAGATGGAGGTAGTGCATCGATAAGAGAAACTTCACTTCCGAACAGCAGGTCTGTCCTACCCAATCTCTCTAAAAATTATAAGTTGTGAAAAACTTAGTGTTCACATCTTCGGCTTTTGTCTACGGCAAAGCAAAACAGCGTCGAATGATAAAGTAAAAATATCATTCAAAAATCTACCGTATTCCATTTCTATAACCGCTATTTTGACATGGCCTTTAATCCTTGATTAATGGTAAGAGGTTTTCCACACAATGAGACGAATGGGTCTACGAACCTTAACCTGAAAGGTACCCAGAGCGCTTTCAGTTGTATTTACATTCATTTTATCGTATATATTTTGTCCCTCTAACAACACACGAATCATATCATAAAGTGATAAAGTTTGTGTGTTTATTTGAAGGTAATAATTTGAACTCCATATATACCACACACTTGAACATAAGTTAATACAAAATACAAAAAAAAGTCTAGTTACCATAACACTAGCTTTGCTCAATTTGGGTCTAGGTAAATTTGTGTGGAATTGTCCCATGTATTTATTTATTTATATCACGTCCTTGTTCGTACATGCAAGCTGAATACAAGGAAGAACAAATACTGACTATTAAATACCCTTGAACGAACTATGAAATAGAAATAGCTAGCTATAGAATAGAAATACTTAGCTAGAATTAGAAATCACCCAATTTTTTATTCTGTGTGAAGTATTTTACCGTTTTTGTTACAAAATATATCCTATCATACAATTTCTTATTAAACTGAATAATTTGCTTAAATTGCTCACTGCGACAATGTTGACTTAGGTTTAATTGGATCCTTTTTTTCTGCTCAAACCAACGTAGTATACCTATTTATAAGCAGGTTTTTTCTTCTTGGAAACGGTGGTAACTGGTTTTTATTAAGTATGTGACGTTCAATAAGTGTTCCCTGTGTCCCTTACGTTGGATAAAATACTTTGATTTTATTTTCATTCTTAAAATCAAAACCTCGTTCACGCCAGTTCTTATACGAATCCCTACATTTCTTTTTATAGTACATATTTATCAAGCTACACAAAGTATGTGCAATAATAATAATAAATACCTAGGGATGATCATTATTCAATACCATTGGGCGACAGTAACCATTAATAATGGTCGGGCAACAAAGCCATCCCTTTCAGCGCACAAATTATTCACAATACGTGGTTTGCATTATTTGTGATATTGTATCGAATGAGAAATATGCATTAGTCGTTCACGTTAATTCAATTAATTTAATTTATATCGTCACGGAAAATACCTCACACCAGAGACTTAGGCAGAGAAAGTAGAGAGACAACTCCAGACAGCGTTACGTTTCTCTTCATACATGTTCACCTGTTTCGAGTACTGTGACGTTTCTATCGTTGAGTGTTCGATAATTTTTTTTGTTAAATATCTAGCTGTGCCTGCGACTCAGTCCACATGGAATTTAACAAAAAAATATTGTTTAGTTTCTAAAATAAATATAGCTTAATTACACCTTTTTACATCAGCTCTCTGCCAGTGAGTCTCGTCAAAATCGGTTCAACCGTTTCCGTTATTAGCCGGAACAGAACAAAATTTTAAAAAATTTTGGTATATGTACCCTATAGACATCAAAATATATTTAGTGAAAAACGGTTATTTAAATAAAAAAACAATGTTATTTATTTGTATAGATCTCGGTGATTGGAACTTGGTCTTCCGCTGCTTCTACGATCGAATACTATGGACCTTTATATTTGTTCTTTAGCACGGATTGAACATAACTCTTTCGTTGCCTAATGTCATTGCCATTAGGTACATAGACAAATTGATAGCGTGAGTGTGAGCGTGAGTGTGAACAGTAAGGGATTTTAGATTAGGGGGTCTGAACCCGTGTCACCCGTATCGCGTATATAAGAAGACGAAAACGGAATCGTAATGCCATTTTGAACTAGGTCATTAACCTAAGATCTGGCATTGGGAAATTGAATTGGGACGAGCAACTCCTACGTGTGGTCAGCGACCCAATACAGAGTCGTTGAGGTTCGGCGGCCGTTCGTGAATGGTTTTACTACGTCCCATTGCAAACTCCAATGTAGTTATGCTTAAAATAATACAATTCCCTAAAGGAGGACATTTTGGTCTGTAATTACTCGTGTGTCTTACGTGTATATCCAAAGCGAACTGCGTCATGGACCCGTATTGATGTATTTGTTTCAGTCCGTACGTAGGCAGAGGTGCACAGCTAGCCAATTATAATGGAAATAAATATATACTAATATAATAAAGAGGAAAGATTTGTATGAAGAGTCTGATGTATGTAAGATTTGTATTTGTGTGTGTGTGTGTATGTTTGTAATAAATAAACTCAAAAACTACAAGACTGATTTCAAAAATTTTTTCACCATTAAAAAGCTACATTCACCCTAAGTGACATAGGCTATATTATTTTTTATAAAAAAAACTTATAAAACCCGTGCGAAGCCATGACGGACAGTGTATAAAAGGGCAGTGTTGGTGGCCGAGTGGTTCAAGTCGACGGGTGCAAAGTAAAAAGAGTCAACTGCAATTTAGAGATTTTTGTTTTATTGTAAAAACTAACTTAAAATATCATGTTCTACAACATAGCAAAAACAAAAATACAAATATCACCTTATTTTTGGTACTTTTCTCACGTAAAAGAAGACAACTACGCCTGTCTTGTGAATTTGCACGATGTAGATGCAGATACCTACCGCTGGCCGTTTATGCGCGGTACGCGCGGGTGGGCCGCGGTCACTCATATAACGTCATCAGTCAGCTGACATGTTCTTTGCCGGCCGGCGCGAATATTTGTTTGTTTTGGTTTGTTAAGTGATAAAGTGTGTGTAAAAGTGTTATCATATTAGTAAACAGTTTGAGTTCAACTCAATAGACATGGACAGACGTAAATTATTGGTGAATTTGGGCAAAACGAGACGACAATGCGCTATTATGAACCGAGAAGATCTATTACAACTTATCAATAACGACCGTGACACTAGTTCAGGTACGTATTTTTTATAATACAAGTTTAATGTTATTGTTATTTTGAACTTAAATCATATTTAGTTGTTGTAATTATGAAAATAGATTATCATTGATATTCTTAGTTATGAAACGACGCATAAACGACTATCTGCCATATAGCTTTTTCTACGTTGCGATTGTGATGTAGATGTCTCAATTTTCTTTTGTAAATTAGTATTGTTTGCTATGTTTATGAGTACCTAACTATGTTAATTCTTATTGTTAGCTATATTAATTATCTTATAATGTAATTATATTATCTTACTGTTATTTTTTACTATTGCTTCATGTTCAGAAAGTCCGAAAAGACCTTTTAAAGAAGATGAAAGCTTACAGAACATAAGCGATGGTTTTTTCGAAGAAAATGCTGTGTTGGCCGATGAAGTTATTGAAAATCTTATAGATGACCTTGATGTGTCAGCGATGAAGACAAATGAGTATCAGTTAACTTCTCAAGATTATCCCCCATGTTCTGTATACTCTAGGTCGATCACACCAGTTCACTCTCAATTTGAAATACAAATTAATTCCGAAAATTTTGATGTTGATAATAGAGAGTCTTCGAGCAAATTATCGGATACACCAACGCCCTCAGAATACAATTCATTTACTTCAAGTCCACCACGTCCATTATCAGAATTTGATCACTTTCATTATAAGCGCAAACTTTCTATCTTCAATTTTACTGTTTTTGATATGGGACGTAAAAACGGAACATGTTATATGCGGCCTGAAACTATAGCTAAGCGGGGTTCAAATGAAGTGGCTAGTTGTCTTTATAATTTTATACAACAGTCAAATGATAGAGGTATCAAAGATATCCGCCTGTGGTCCAATAACTGTGGCGGTCAGAACAGGAACCGTATTGTATTTCTTATGTATGTATACTGCTCCCAAAAATATAGCATTGATATTCATCACAGATTTTTGGAGAAGGGTCACACCCAGCAGGAAGGCGATAGCGTCCACGCATTAATTGAGAAATCTTCGAAGAGAAAAATCATTTTTTGTCCTGAAGAATGGTATACACTCGTTCGGTTGTGTAAAACGTCGGGCGATGCTAATGAGGTTATAGAAATAACACAGGACCAAATTTTGGATTTCAAAATGTGTATAAATGATTTTAAATTGACAAAAAATATGGACAATGAGAATATAAAGTGGAATCAAGTTCGAGAAATAGTCGTTAAAGCAGAGAATCCTTACATAATATTTTATAAATATGATCTAAATGATGAAAACCCCAAGCGAATTGACTTGGTGCGAAAAGTAACTACTCGTTCCCACCGTGGCTTTCATGATCCCAAAAAATGTTATAATGAACCCATTATGATTACAAGTGCCAAGTACAAAGACTTAATAAGCCTCTGCCAGCAAAATTTGATACCTCCTAGATATCATAACATTTATAAAAATTTTAAACATAGTTCCTGTGCTGATGGTAATGAGACTGAATAATTTTTGAATTGGTTTTAAAATAATTAAAAATAAGAAATTCTTCATAGGTTTTTAGTATTGATACAGAGTTTTATTATTGTTTAGAATTTAATTTTATACTTACTTATATCATAAGTGATAGACCTACTCATAACGGTACGAACGAATAGAACGTACTTTATAGGATTGATTTTCATTTTTGTGTTAACTAAGTCATCGAAACGACTCTAAGGCCTCGTTTAATTTAAGTTTAATTAAAGGCCTAACTTGATTATTGTAACTGATATATTTTTTTTTAAGTATAAAAAGTTTAAGCTTTCTAGATTTTATTTTAATTTTTTTTTTGTTTCAAACGAAGTTTATATAATTTTACTGTTGAACTCTCAACCAAAGATCCTGCAATTACCTACCTCATTAATTATGAGTAAGATTCTTATTGATTTTATTTTTCTTTCCAAAAATGTATGAGAAGTTACGTTTTTTACGATAATAAATGAATGATTCCTAAGTAAATATTTCATTTAACCTCCTTCTAAACCGTGTACCTTAGACAGAAACACCTTACACCTTACCGACGCAGAAAAAGACATCTGCGAAATTATGTTCAGAACTTGATGTATTTAAGATGTAAAACGCTCCTTAGCTAATTTTAATAATAAGAACGGTTACACTTTTCGTATTTTCTGAAATTGGTATATTTCAGAAAATACGAAAAGTGTAACCGTTAAACGTTACTAAATCCAAATTTTGGAATTCCCACGTAGTAACGACCAAGTGGTAGTTAACACAGTTGTCATATTTTTAAGCGCAGTGTAGATGCAGACAACTACAATATCTCATAAATTAAATATAATTAGAAGAAATGAAATATACATGTCGATATATTATTAAATAATGAAGCAATGATGAAAATTTCAATAAATTTGGTTTAAAATTGGCAAAATGGGAGCATTTTTTCCTATTATTCGCTCTCCTGAAAAGTTGCTGTTTTGTAGATGACTCTTTTTACTTTGCACCCGTCGAAGTAGTTTCCTGTAACACAAGATTGCAAGTTCGAATCCTGTACCAATGAGTTTTTCCAAACTAAAGCACAGAGATTAGTCACAACACGAGCCTTACGGTGAAGTAAAACATGTGTTTCAATAATTTATTCTAAAAAAAATACTGATACATTCACTTATATGAGAACTTAATACTAAATATAATAGGTAATTTTTTGACGTGACAACGTCTTAAATTAGGTTGCGGCTGGGAGTCACTTATGAAAAAGTGTAACGCCCGGTAACGTTACGATGAGTCACCGAACGAGAGAGAGGCCCGCCGAATGCGTTTATAGGTTATGTCATACTATTGATAAATGTTGATAGTGTTAAGTAAATTATTAGTTTAAAATTAATTAATTAATTAATTAATTATTATTTTACAAATTTTCATTAATTTCAAATTTATTTAGCAAAAATTTGAACCTTCGATCTGAATAAATGTTTTGATTTTCGAATTGATAAAAAGACGTTGTCACGTAAAATCTTCGCCCGTAAAACCGACTTTACAGGCAACCATCTTAACCTAACGGTTAAATAAATAAAAATACTAAAATTTTTTTTTCTTTCTTTTCATCGAAAGGAAATCTGTATATGTTTGAGAACAAATGTGCAAAATTTAATGTAATTCCGTTCAGTAGTTTTTACGTGAAAAAGGAAGCCTGGCGAACTTTGACATGCATATATATTAATAGTGTTTAATAAGGACATCTCAAAAGCAATTATGTTTACTATCTACCTGACTGTTATTTGTACGAAAGCTCGTTCTAAGAAAATTAAACGCCATCTCTACTATTGGGTTGCCAAGAGACAAAAATAATGGTTTTATTTGTTACACAAAGCAAATGCCGTGTGAGCGTATATTTGTTACTAATTGGATTTTAGTTTTCAAAGATTTGAAACACGATTACTGATAAATATAAGGTATAAAAAGGAGACACTAATCTAAACCGGCGGACATGTATGAAGAGATTGATGAGTGTGGATGAAACGAAAAAGGTAGAGAACTTGCGCTTTACGCTCACGCCTTCCCACAAGGGTCCCCGAAGGTGTAGGCAGGTGTATAAGTACCTAGTACCCACACATTCCGACAGACATATATTTTAGGTGCCAACGTGACAGATGACGGGTCCGTCGCCGTTACTCAAGCAAGACTATACATACGCTTTTGAATTACTTCTCAAACGGAAAGTGGGTGTGTGGGTGGGTTACCTATACACCTCTGCCTACCCCTTCAGGGACTCTTGTGGGAAGGCGTGAGGATATATTATATCATAAGATAGCCCTTTGTTAAATGTTAAGGCAAAATTATTTTCTGAAATCACGTGGTGACCGAGAGTTATAAGAGCCGTAGTGGCCGAGTGGTTCGAGTTGCCTACCCCTTCGGGGACCCTTGTGGGAAGGCGTGAGATATACAACTTAATCACTGTTCATTGGTAAGAACAAATGAATTGGAACTTTATGGTAACTGGTAAAGAGGTACCGCCCCATCAAGCATTCGAATTTTCAACTGAGAAGCTGTTGAGCCGCAACTTTAAACACTAATAAATTAAGAAGTTTCTTGTAATATATGTTTATGTATGTAACTTATATATGTATGTTTTCTTTTTTGTTTACTTATTTATTTCCTATTCAATTCTGCATGCTACTTATTTTGATGTCCATTCTATGCTATGTAATATATATATATATATGTATCTATCAACAAATTAAGCTAATTCTTCTGTGCACACCCGCTTCCATGTTTCTCCTGCCAACGGTGGTTGACTGGTAGAAAATGCTATAGCATTAAGTCCACCATTGTACTTTAATTGTGCATAAATATTAAATAAATGAAATAACAGTAGGGTCCCATTTTAGCGACGGGCATGATACCTGCAACAAAGTAATATTTAGAGGTTAATTTATTGAAATTAAACCAGAATCTTATTTACTTTCATTCCAAAGCAACACGAGGGTTTCGTACAAAGCGAAGAGATAAAGGAAAATTTATTATATCCCGTTCCACACACGAGTGGGTTCCAACTTACATGCCTACATTTGTCTGTCAGTTAAGTTACATTCCAAGTATGTATTTTCATGAAAAGGTTAACTTACTTAGATTAGCTTAGTACACACAACACTACTATTATCTACAAACTGCGCGAGCCCTACGGTTTCACACGTGAATGTTGATTAAATTTGAAGTTTTTTCCTTCTGGCATAAAGCATGTATGCCACGTGTAAATTTCCAAACATATAATACACTTGCTGTATGCCATACCCTGCCACGCTTCGCTGTGGATATGTGATTGATGGAAAACATAGATAAAAACAATCCTTGATGCGGAGTATATATCATGCTAAAATTTCAGCTCGATCGGCGCAGAACTTTTTGAGTTTTTGAAGCGTACACAAACCAACATAGCATTTATATATATATATAGATATAATACGTTTTGGAATATACATTGATATGTTTGAGGATACAGTACATTTTTTTTTTTATACAACAAGAGTGGCAAACAAGCATACGGCCCACCTGATGGGAAACGTTTACCGTAGCCTATTTACGCTCACGATACCGAAGTATCACTTGCGTGTTGCTACTCTGTGTTCGGAGTGTTATAGTGTGTTGGCAGCATAAGGTTTAATCCCTATGCCAGCACATTGTAACAATCCTCCCCCCTCCCCAAGAAATTTACATAATATGTAAATTTCTTTGAATATTTATATGAGATAATTTCGAGCTATAAATTAAGGCTATCAAGGCCATGAATGTTGGTGTATACATTCGATATACCCAAAACTCACAGGATTTTAAAATGTGTTGTAAAGAGCTAAGGGTAATTTACGTAACATTGCCAACATTATTCAAAAGTGCAAATGGGACAGATGTATATGAAATCTATAAAATGTACACCTTTAAAGAATCCCTTGATTTTTTAGAGATCAAAGACCCTTTGGCATTTAACCAACAAAAAAAGAATGAAACGAAACTGGAATGGAAAAACCCACGGAGTCCCGTTCATTCACTGCCAACCGCACACAATTTTTTTTGTTAAATCTTATTTTATAAATTTTTGCTACCTATAATTATAATAATATTCGTTAAAACGGAATTACCATTAGTATAAAAATGATCTTTCACGCGAACTTTCCTTTGAATTCGCAGCTAGGTTTTGATAAGGGGCTGACACTCAGTCGACGTAGCGGTTTTCTCCGAAAATCTGAGGCCATAATCTTATTTCATATTGCGTACGTATGTTAACTATAATTTCTGAAGGCTTTTCATATATTACATTGCAATATAACTATCTTTTCCGTACAAAAATGGTTATTATTAGACTTATTGTGTAACGTCAAACTTATGTACATACTAGCTGTGCCCGCGACTTCGTCGGCGTGGCTTTTTTATCTTTCGTAAAATGATGTTCTTTTTCAATAAAAAGTATATATATATATATATATATATATATAACTTCTGTTACTTCTAATACCTCCAAGAACATGTGTACAAAGTTTCATGATGATAGGTTAAGTAGTTGTTACGTGAAAGCGTAACAAACAAACTTACATTCACATTTATAATATTAGTAAGGATAATATAACAGTTTTCCTCACGCCTTCCCACAAGGGTCCCCGAAGGGGTAGGCAGAGGTGTATAGGTAATACCCATACACCCACTTTCCGCCGGAGGTATATTAGGTGCCAACGTGACAGATGGCGAGTCCATCGCCGTTACTCAAGCACGACTATACATACGCCTTTGAATTTCTTCTCAGACGCATGCAGGTTTCCTCTCGATGTTTTCCTTCACCGTTAAGCTCGTGGTGTGACTAATCACTGTACTTAAGTTCAGAAAAACTCATTGGTACAATCGGGATTCGAGCTTGCGACCTTTGCGTCGCAGGCAACTGCTCGAACCACTCGGCCACCTACTCTAGCAGTTAATAAAATTTGTGAAAATGAAATCAGGCCCTCTAGGGAAACTATACTCTATTGATCCTTAGCTAATAATGATGTTAAAAGGCCAGAACGTGTAATGGAATCCTAAAGTTTATGATTAACTAAAAGCCACTTTAACTTATTTATAGTATTAATCTCATGGGATTCAATTATTTGTTAAAATTGATAATATTCCAACATTAATTAGAGCTGAAAAAAATTATACATCATTAATAGTTCGTCTATCACTAATGAGAAAAAATTACAGTTCGCAAGTTGCAGGTTGAAATCCTTCCTTGTCTGGCAAACAAGTAAACAATTATTTAATATCTCGACAGAAAACACAAATGCTACAGACAATCCAATTTAAAAAAATATTTTGTCTTTAAATTATCATTTTATTGAGGATATATAATTAATCTTTATGTGTACTGCCCAAGATCATAAAATTCGTACTCATGTATAACTATCTAGTCCTTTAACTACCCACGATCATTGTATACGTGCCTTGGTGGCCGAGTGGTTCGAGTAGTTGCCTGCAACACAAAGATTGCAAGCTCGGATCTCGACTATACTAATGAGTTTTTCTGAACTTACGTACGTTACGTAGTGATTAGTAGTATCATAATCTTAAGGGTGAAGGAAATCATTGAGAAAATCCTCGTAAGTTTGAGAAGAATTTCAAAGACGTATGTGAAGTCATGCTTAACTAACTGCACTAACTTAAACGGTACTGCCTACTCACCTCTGCCTACCACTTCGGGGCACTTGTGGGAAGGCGTGAATATATATATATATATATATATATATATATATATATATATATCAAGTTGTTTTTATTATTATAAATTATATTTGTATCCATTTTTATCAAAATTAAACCACAGGGCATAGCTAGTCATACATAATTAAAAAAAACAGTACCTTAATGGTATTCATATTATTGAAGAATACTTTGTAGGCTTTTAACGGCTCAGCTGATATTAAAAATTAAAACACAGTTAACAGCAGCAACCAACTCCTTTGTTTCGTAAGAAACCTCCCTAGTTTTTCCCGGAATATTTTTTGATGAGAATCATTTTTGCAAACGAGAAAAAGGAAATGTTCTATTCAATTTAGCCTAAGTATATATATATATATATCGTTTATGTAATGAATTGATGGTAATTATCTCCGAATGTACTTGTATTTTGTCGGTTTTCATTAAAAAAAACGGTCATACACAGTTAAGATTTTTCCGATTTGTTTACCAAGGCATTACGTCATGCGATGACAAGTGTTCACGTTTTGCAAGCTGGACGGAATTGTTATTTGATTAAATAATTTTGGTGTACAATTTTACAAAGAAATTATTATTATACTAGCTTATGCCCACGGCTTCGCCCGCGTGAAGTTTTCAGCAAAACAGCTTTTTAATCTGTAGTATTAATGTTTATTTTTTTAATAAAAAATATCCTATGTTACTTCTAATACCTCCAAGAATATGTGTACAAAGTTTCATGATGATCGATTAAGTAGTTTTTACGTGAAAGCGTAACAAACAAACTTACATTCACATTTATAATATTATTACACATCTAATTAACTTAACATAACTTCTTTAAGATTACAAGGAAAGGAATCAGTTTCAAATTAGAAAAGTTTGGATTGAAGAATACAACGTGTCTTCAAGCTACGGCACAATCACAGAGATACTCAGTGAGTCCACAATTTCCAATATCTCGCTAGCTGTGTAGTGGCCCTATTACATTTCATTTGTTTCATGTAGTAATAAAAATAAAAAACAACATTATTTTTTATACATTAACAGGCAATTAAAAACAAAAGAACGAAGCCAAAAGAAAATACGAAACAAATCAGCAATACAATACAATATTTTGTATAGTAGCACTTTTATTAAATGCTGAAAAGCTTTTTTGAAGTCGACTTAAAAGATCACCTGGACGTCCTCCCACAATAGATCCTGAAAGGATATGCAGAGGTGTACGTTAGCCGGTACTTAGAGTGGCGGATACTGCATCCAGTTACTAGCCTTCGTGTGCAGCTGAAGTGACGAAAATGTTATATATCCATTATTAATACATGGCTACATTTTAATCTGACCAACGGCTGGATAAATCCCAGTCATAATAAATGCATTTATTTATTAAAATACACATTTCATAGATAAGAGAGCCAGTTTATTTAGACCTGCAGACCGCATATGCTTTAATACGCTTATTGTGCACTTGGAATCAAATTTTGAAACTAATAAAAAGTTATCGGTCTCATTGCAAATGTGAACTTTCTATTCAAAGGATCAAGAATTCCAGAATGGGAATCTTATTTCATAAACTGTGTCGATCTGCGCAAATCTAGAGCCTCTTAGTTACGCTAAGTAATACATTACCAAAGAAAGTTAACTTAGAGATATTTAGAAGATACTCATAATTCAACGTAATTCCTATTGCAATGTCTATAACACTTAATAGGTCAGCAAGTCGGCAATAAGAGTAGCATGATAGGTCGTCTCCTCGTCTCGCATCAGCCAACGACGTCACACAAAACGAATAAGTTATATTAACTAGAGCACTACTTCATAGCCTAAATTATCTTTATATTAGCAAAATTTTATGTCGCTTTTCATTTACCTATCTCTGCCTACCCCGTTAGAGACGGTGTGATGATATATATGTACTATGACAAAATACTTAATTTTGTCTTTAACTAGTTTCCATATTACCAACTATACCCAGTTTGGAACTACTTACATACAAATCATCACACCTAGCCCCTAACGGGGTAGGCAGAGAGAATGATGCACTAGTTCTCTCTAGACCGTTTTCGCTTCGTCCACATTCATCAGTATTTCCATACATGCTCGTCGGTTTCGAGTACTCTTGACGTTCCCGTCCTTGGAACTACTAAATTCTAAATTATATCTAGATACTATTAAATCTAAGTAACCTCATTTTGTATGATGAAATAACATTTTAACTCTATTTATTTCCCATATTACAGAAGCTTTCTTCAGTTTGTAGGTACCTAATCGCAAAAATCTATCTAATTGATTTAAATCCCTGTGGATTTGTTGTCTCAAGTATGATTTCGTTTCTCTCAAGTTCTTGGGTCCTCAAAGGGCTTGCGTTGGGATACATACACAGCACGCGGAGTTCCTTACATAAGGAATTACAATTTGTCCCATTCGGTGTCGAGACCCTTGGTCCGTGGGGTCCGACTCCTTTAAACAATATTTTTTACTTAATATATATATATATTTTTTTTTAGTAGTAAGTAAGTAGTTACTGGTACCTAATTACAAAATGTGTTGCATAGTGCAAGTAAAAGTAATAATATCGCAGAATGTAACGCGAACAGGAGTTAATGATTTCCTGGGTCGACCCTCTGCTTTATTAGTTTCGAAATCAATGTTCCCAATTTGGATCAAACCCGCAAATGTTGTCTGTAAATATTGAATTGGGTCAAACCCGAATAGCATCCGGTGCAAATGATAACTATGTAATCATTATTTTGTTCCAACAAAAGTAACCGGTTCATTAACAGACATATTGCATAGCTTTTATCGCGGGCTTTGAGCGCGGCGACCGAATCAAGAAGTTCCGTAACGAAAATTAAACCTAACACCTTCAAAATTTAAGCACATTTAACACTTCCAAATTCAAAATTGCCGGGAAATATGGAAACGACAGAACTTAAAAGACATGCCTAATAAGTAAGCAGCTGTTTGTGAGAAAGTACTCGTATAAAGGTGTATTGCATAAGTTAATAAAAAATGCTATGCAATACATAGCTTTACCGCGGCAGTCTCCGAGTGCCTCACGTTTTTTTTTGTGTTTGTGTTGGCTGCTTAGTTAGTTAAAATAAAAATATCTTTCACTTTTACTGTTCACATTTTAAAATCCCTTATTTCTTTCAAATTGCAACAAAAATATTTTTGATTGAAGGTACTTTAATAACCACAAAGGCAGCTTGAATTTGAGAAGAGATTCAAAAGACGTAAATACAGTCGTCTTTGAGAAACGACGACGAACTCTCGCTATCAATTACGTTGGCATATATCTGCGTCGAAGAACGGATATGGTTACGTCTGCCTACCCCCTCGTCGAACCATACAAGATGGCGTTGGGAAGGCAAACATATATACTGTGTTGTGTTTTGTGTACTGGGATTTCAGCGCCAGTCTAGACGATATCGCTTGCCGCCCGACTTGCTAAACGGCGCAATGCATTTTTCCCCATAAAATATTCATGTTATGCGTATTTTAACAAGAAATCTGTGTAATGGCCGTGTAGAGTGTTCATTAGAATTGCAAAAGTCTTTGTAGGCTGTAATGCGCTTTTCCTAGAATGGGTTCAGTATTTAATAAGGCTTTTGAATGAAAAGCTATTTTTATTTTAGTGATTAGATAGTATGCAAAAAGTTTATATAATGTTTTCAAAACTCATTTTGTATTTGGGTTGAGCAACATCGACATGACATTTCAAACAGGCCACGCAAGCTACACCTGAATCCGGCCCGAAAGTTATGACTGCAAACCCAACCACCGAATTAATCCCCAATATTTACCTTGCTTGGGTCAACAAATAGGTTTAACCGACTCAAAATCGGTGTAGATTTTAAATTAATTTATACTTTGCAATTGTCACATGTGTTCTAACTAGCTGCCACGCCCAGCTTCGCTTGGATATTGGTATATATACATATGTTTTCCTAAAACACGATCGCAACGCCACCTACCGGGTTCGATATTTGCAGAAAAGATATCAAATGCAATCCAGCTGTTTAGAAGGATTACTATACTAAACACACAGGAAGGAATATAACTGTTTTTATTAGGTTCGATTTGCATGCTAATACTTATGATGTCTTAGACAGTTTGAGATTATTAATATTATAAAAACGCGGCGAAAAAGAAGTGTTGTACCTACATTTTTTTATATTATTTAATAAATTAATTTTAATTCGGGAAAAAAGTTTATTTATTCACAAATTAAAATTCTTTGGATAGTGCTGCCAAAAAATAATCTGGCTAATCTCGTTGGAATTGAGACAGTCGGTATTTCACGCGTGTAGTGCGAATTGGGCGCAAGACAACGTCATATCGAGACGGCGTCATTCTAAAACGTGACAAGAATACATTTAGGATTAATGAAAGATACGTGGCTGTAGGGAGACAAGTATTAACTGACTCTGTGGGACGACTTCACAGAATATAAATGATGTAAACATCTTAACACAGACAAACTATAATACAAGATTTACTTTATGGATATCATACCAGGCAAAACAAATGTAGCAAATTTATTTATATTCCAAAACTGCATACAATAACTGGCACTCTACTACCGTGAGGAACTCAACGCGTTTATTTTTTTTTATGCCTATATGTAATGTGTGGACAGAAAAGTGTGTATTGCACCTCTACCTATCCCTTCCGGTACCCTTAAGGGAAGGCATAATATATATATTCACGCCTTAACATAAGTGCTTCTCGGGCATATGCAGGTTTCCTCTCGATGTTTTCCTTCACCGTAAAGCTTGTGGTGTGTGCTCGTGCCCGTAACGCTAATCACTGTGAAACTAAGTTCTGAAAAACTCATTGGTACAGTCGGGATTCGAACTTGCGATCTTTGTGTCGCAGGCAACTACTTGAACCACTCGGCTACCACGGCTCTGTGAGAAGGCGTGAAAATATATGTATGACGAAATAAATATATATATACATAAGTGAAATCTATAGCGGTGTAGCTACATATCAGCTGATACACATGTCAGGGGTCAACATCTTGTAAGCCCCACGAGGGCAATAGAGATTAACGATGGAGCCCGACACATCATCAATCAGCTAATTTAAGTGGAATCCCTACCCCTAAGTTTTCGTGTGCGCTCACACTAATTGCATAGTCTCTTGTATCACGAACGTTATTAACGGAATACTCGTGTAATTCTACTGACCCATGTTATTTTTTCTATCTTTACGTCTTCTCACAAAGGTCCTCGAAAGGGTAGGCAGAGATTTATGGTAAACACACAATGTTCTCTTGATGGTTTCCTTCACCGAAAAGCTCGTAAAAAGTAATTAACACTGCACATAAGTTCAGAAATAACTCATGGGTACGGACAGGGATTCAAACTTGCAATTATTCCGGTGCAGGCGGGTAGTCTAAACAGTCGGCCTCCAGCGCACATTATTAGCAGGATCTACCAGGCTTAGGGTAATAGATAGTATTTTCGTCTAGAGAAAGAAGTTTCAACTACCTACATCTAACAGATCGAATTCTTTATGGGAACCGGCGAGTATTTGGGGCTGATAAATTAGGATGAAGCGAGATATATCTGTCAGTTAGGAGAACTGACACTACTCTATCTGCGTATCTTGTGAGGGTCGCACGTATACATATTATATACATATCATAGCTTCACGCCTCCCCTCAAAGGGGACTCCTGGGGAGAGGGTTAGTCAAAGGCGTAAAAATACCCTCCTTTATCGGAATACATATTTAGATGCCAATATGATGGCGACCACGACGCGGCGTAATGGCAAGTCTGTCGTCGAATCCAAGAATAGGTTTCAACACGAGGTTTTTTTTTATATAACTAAAATTACTTCCCTGAACTACAAAAAAAAAAATTGGTAGAGATGACTGGGATCTTTCTTACAATCTTAATTATACAGGCGAATACTTAAAATACACCGGCTAGTATAGAGCATGTATGAAGAGAATAATGAAAGTGGACGAAGCGAAAGAAATATGTAAGGATCGTAGCAAGTGGAAAGAAGTGGTCTCTGTCTACGGGAAAGAGGCGTGGTTATATGTATGTACGTATGTAGTATAGATAGAGCCATCCACGAAGACGCGCTCACCAATTTCTAGTCGAGGGGGTCACAGGATGCGGGGAGTATGACTCAACTCCATTCATTGTACCCGACTACAATTAATAATAAATAAATTAGTTAATAAATATAATATAATATATCCTCACGCCTTCCCACAAGGGTCCCTGAAGGGGTAGACAGAGGTGTATAGGTAATACCCACACACCCACTTTCCGCCAGATGTATATTAGGTGCCAACGTGACAGATGGCGAGTCCTTCGTCGTTACTCAAGCACGACTATACACACGCCTTTGAATTTCTTCTCAGACGTATGCAGGTTTCCTCTCGATGTTTTCCTTCACCGTAAAGCTCGTGGTGTGACTAATCACTGTACTTTAGTTCAGAGAAACTCATTGGTCAATCATCAAATAAATAAATAAATGGAGTATATCATAAGTGGAGTAATCAGTGTGTACCGATAATACTCAAACATTAATGGAAGGTACAAACGCATAAGTAAATACGATGAGGAATGCAAATGAACATTCCTTATAATATAAGAGCGATATTTAGTAAATTTTATTAAAATGTAGGCAGGCCAGGAAAAAATAATTACGGAAAATTTATGGAAATCTAATATTGAGCCCAATATAATCTAAGTTGGCGTTGTCTGTTTACAGTCGGATATTAAGTGGACTTGCCTTTTTGCGCGTCAAAAGAACTACCGAATTCCACGTCTCTTTAATGACAACATTCAATATTTGGCCTTGAAAGCAAAGTTGGGAGATCAGCTCATTTCATGTACACAATTCTTGACTGAACTGATGGTTGGACTGATTTTGATAAAATTTTATGTGCATATTGTAATTGTGCATGGATTCAATTGGACCCGATAGCGCTGAGTTCGTGTTGCAGGAAATAATTTTTACACCCAAGCGAAGCTGTGTAAAGAGAGTGCGATCACTAATCGATCGAATCAAAATCAAAATATTTTTAATTCGGTGAACACAGTGAAAGTTATATATTTACTTACGTTTTCTTAGAAAAATAAACCAAGCAGTCTGAAAAAAGTGAAAAAACCGATTTATGAACAGATTAAAGAAATCTGCAAGTTTGGAGAGAATTACCGCTCTGCTATCGCTGCCTTCCCCGCGAGGGATATGACTTCATTAAAAGAAATAATTTATTCGCCAGAACACGGTTAATTATATAATGTGATGTTTAAATATACATGTTTAATGATTGAATCGCGCTTTCGGCCACATAATAGTGACAGCTTATTTTTCCGTAGGTAGCTCGGTACCGCTTAACTAACTACTACAATGCAATAATTTAAAAACTATTCAATAGAATATTCTCTGGAAATATTACAATTTAAAAATGATATTTTCTTTTATTCATCTGTTATATGATGATGATAAATCATATAACAACATTTAAATTTATTGTATTAAACTATCAAGTTTTGTAACCCTGGCCAAGTGCTAAATCCGACCCGTTCGTAAAAGGCAAGACGAACGGAGTAAGTTTTAGTGGTAAAAATAAGCAGTATTTCATTTTTGTCGTTAGATCGGCCCGATTTATTGGTTCGCGTTGAGTTTGATTCTTATTTATTGTGTTATTGCTCCGGTAAACTCTAGGTACAAATCTTCCGTTTGCAATTGAACGAGAAAATACTGAGATTTTAGATTTCTTGTTCCTTTCAGACGCCCGCAAGACGCTCTAAAAGTAGAAACTGATTTTATCGCATGAAATAATAATATAATTTCACGTGTATGTTACACTGTTCATAAAAATGTTCTCAAAATTGAAATCTCCATAATTAAGCGAATATTCGTATTACATTTTGTAAACCTTACAAAGGAATACTTACTCCTTGAAAGGTTTTCGGAGAGCGATGGATGAAGAACCAACCTACTTAATATTCACATACCAACGTAATTGAAATGCCAAGAAAATTAGCCTCATATTATTATAACCATTATTATTTCTATGCCGTGGTGGCCGACTCGGTTTTGAGTAATAGATTATATAAGAGAGAGATTTGAGTAATAGAATAATAAATTAATAAATATTGAATCCCAACTGTACCAATGAGATTTTCTGAACTTAATTACACGCCTTGAGGAAAGGCGTGAAGATATATACATTACTAAATAAAATGCAGATATTAAATATAGCTCAAATAAAAATTTCCTTCTTCGCGTCTCAGCTCTGAGAATGTCTTCTTGAGCACAACCATATGAGTAATAAATAATTTATTGTCCACATACCTGCCTTCATAACGACACAGCTGCATTAGAATTCAAATATAATATTTAAGTGCATTTCTCGTATATATGAGAATATCCTGGCTAGCTTAGTCCCGAGAATATTTACCGACTGAGAAATATAAAGTCTTAATAGACAGGAGATGGTGACACAAAATACTTGGTGATTTGTACCAAGGTTCTTCTGGGGTTTAATTACGGAATGCAAGAAAGAAAATGATGGTCATAGTGCTGGTACCGGCAGCCCAATCGCGTGGGCGTTAATCGAACGTGTCGGATAAATAACGAGTTTTGAACGATTAGTTCCACAAAAATGCTTGTATTTTCCGATAGTCGATAAAAAAAAGTTGTAGGTTACCCGTAGGCATTACGGGTAATCTACTACTTTTTTTGGTAAGCCATGTATGTAAGCGAAGTATGGCAATACATCGCCGGTGTGGCTTACCAAGTATTTTGTGTCACCATCTCCCGGTCTATTATTGGTGTTAGGGGACTGCTTACGAAACTCTCTTGAATTGAGGATGTAGATTTTATGAAAGTTTCTCATGTTTCATATGTCACTATTGACATTCTGTTTTTAGTTAGTATCTCAGATTTAGCCATGTGTAAGAATTTTCATGAGAAACGTATTTCTTCACTTAGAAATTCTTCTCAATCACGCAGGTTTCCTGCACCGCAAAGTTTAGTGTGATAAATCACTGCTTATGATCAGAGTATAGGCCGGTACAGACAGCCGAAATTTTAACCATGTTGTAGATGCTTTAATGATATTCAAAAAAATCTAATATACATATAGGGGTAGGCAGAGGTCTAAAGGTAATACCCATACACCCACTTTTCGCCTGAGATACATTTTAGGTGCTTCTCAATCGTAAGCAGGTTTCCTCTCGATGTTTGCCTTCACAGTAAAGCCTGTGGTGTGACTAATACTGAACTGTATTTAAGTTCAGATAAACTCATTGGTACAGTTCGTACTTGCAATATTTGTGTTGCAGGTAACTCGAACCACTCGGCCACCACGGCTCTTAGTTATGCGAAGGTGGATATTATTTTCAAAATATAATAATAATAATAACAAAAAATATAATAATTATATTGTATATTGGTATATTAATGTTCCAAGAAGTCTTCGGCCTGTCTTATTTGCAAATATAACACCTCACTGTTGCTCCTGCACTTCTTAGGTGTAACCTCTTCATCGAACCGGTATCCTCGCGAGAGATAGTGGAACACAGCTATCGAGAGGAACATTAGCACGGTGTATATCAAAAACTGGGTTTCCTGTGAACAATTTTTTTTACTTGATTACCAATTGCCCCGCCCTGCTTCGCTCAGGTGAAAAAAAATAATTTCCTGAAACACGATCGCAGCGCCACCTATCGGGTCCTAGTCTAAACCATTCTCGAGTCCACATGAAGACACCGAAAATTTCATTAAAATCGGTCCAGCCGATTAGGAGGAGTTCAGTAACAAACTCACGCACAAAAGAAATATTTATACATAGATGGCCCGCGGTTTCACCTCATGTAAAATTTAACATTAACGATTAATAAAATTTTACACGCGGTTGTAAAATGTTATTAATCGGTAGTTTTATATCCAGCTAATGATATGTACCACACTACCAAATTTCATCCAATCAGAACGAACATCCTCACAAAGTTTCGCATTCATAAATATTACATTATTATTATAATATGTATATCAGTAGGATTGATCTGTCAGTTTATCATGAGATCACCACTATAGTACATCGTCCCAAGTATTAACAAACATTATATAAGTCTTGTACGTGCTAAATCCGCCCATGCCACCTTAATAATTGGAGAAAACTACATGCCTAATATGCATGTATGAAGAAGCGGAAGAGCAAAGTGTGCAGGGGATAAAATTCGTACAGGATCGCTTCAGTTGGAGCTAAAGAGGACCTTTACTCAGCAATGTGTGCAAACGAGCGGAAATTATGATGGTGATTGGAGTTCACTTTAGTATAGGAAGAGATCAGTGGAATTTTTATATACCACTAAAGTTTCACACCGGCACGTGGCCCGCCTGACGGAAAGCGGTTACCGCCGCCTACAGATGCTTGTAACATCAAGGGTATCGTTCGCACGTTACCTACAAATTTTGGTCTCAACCTGATCAATGGTGGGTAAGATGATGTAGATATAGAGTACCCTTGGGTAGTAGATTTAGATACAATAACATTAAATTCTCATAGGGGATAAATTTATGTGCCGCCGTGACTAGGGCGAGGCTATTTGCTACGAGCGACGACTTGGCATGACGACTTCGTAGTATTTCTTCTCACACGTATACAGGTTTCCCATTGTGTTTTACAGCACTACGGGGCACAGCACTACTAATACCTTTAATCAATATATATATATAATATAGTTATGAACACGTGACCTTCTTTGTCGCTTGTTATATAACTCCAAAGGGTTAGCAAAATTTCATCAAATCTGTACAATATCACCTAACGACCAAACGAACGAGCTTTGGATGTAGCCTGAAATAGTGCTAAGTAATGCGATACTCGTATTCCCTTACCTGTTGTACATCGTTGCATAATCTGGTGATGACAATAATGATAACATTTCCAACGGCTTCTGTGAGCAACCAAACGGAAGTCATCACAGCTTTCATGCTCTCTGGAGACTCTTTGAAAGCAAACTCGTTACCAGTTATGGCAAACATTACCTGAAATTATTATTATTATTTCGATAATGTTCGCTAAAATTGTATCGAACCTGAAATTGCTACGTCACTTAATGAGTCGCCTGCTTAGCCAACACACGTTCACACAAGGGTTCCTAAACAGATGTACTGTATTTTTGATGAACTGTGTGTTTTTTACCGCACATATTTATACCTATATATAAATGTATATATATGGTATATATAAATTTACTATCACACTTCGGCAAAGAGACATTTAGTCCAGTCCAAGTTTCGAACCCGGGTCTGTACCCGGGTATGTGCACACTAGTACTCGGGTACTGTTTGAGTTCCCTTGACCTTAACCAGTTATGAAAATTCATCACACCACAAACTTTAAGAAGAAAGAAAGTAGCGTAGCAAGCCGTATCTTGCGTAATAACTAAAGTAGGTGCAACGTTAAAAGAGTTTTGTTACAGCTCTCAAACTCTTTTCAGATACGATACTGAAATATTATATTCTAATGCGTATATCTTGTCATTACCTCCGCAATCGACATGATGAAGAACTGCGGAAGCAGCCACGCTACGGTTATTGAGTTAGCTGCAGTTATAATTATGACATTCGTTTTCTGAAACAAATAACAATGATAGTAAAACACAAAACATGCTAAGCAGTCGCTTCAGAGCTTTTCCTTGAGACCAGGAGAGTCTTACAGCCTTAATTGACCTATACAATTTTAGCTGAGGACATCCATTGGACTCCATGATCTCTATTTGAAGATTTTGTGTGGGTTCAAGTGGATTCGAGATAATCGACAATTGGACCCGATAGGTGGCGCTGCGATCGTGTTTTAGAAACTTGAATTTTTCCAGCCAAGCGCAGCTGAGCGGGACAGCTAGTATGTTTATGAAGAACTGGAGTCGATAATTATGTATAACATTATAACTACTCACATAATCATCACCGTCTTTTCCAATAAGTACAGTATAAACCCCTCCGCTTTCTAACTGAATACCCTTTGTTACAACCGCGCTACCGGATCTTATCGAGTATTCTGATGTGAATACTTCCATCTGTGCAGACACTCCTGGCTGGATATACGCTTCAATCTCGTCACGGCGATCATTGTACAGTGTCATGGCGGAGTTTGATCCCCCCGGAACGAGAAAACTGAACA
Source organism: Drepana arcuata (assembly GCA_016069955.1). NCBI lineage: Eukaryota > Metazoa > Arthropoda > Insecta > Lepidoptera > Drepanidae > Drepana > Drepana arcuata. The sequence continues at coordinate 39,876 of JACCPG010005740.1, read as the reverse complement.
GAACATACGTTAAATTACCAACCTAAAAGTATTTAAGTTACCAGCATAACGCAGACTCCTTTCGGCATTGTTGACAAACCTCTGTGGTTTATGTCAATTTTATAGGTACATGTACTTTAATAGCAATAACAGTAATCTGTTAATTATTTAACAGATTACATAAAATTTTACAAAAAGAAAAGATATATCTTCACTCCGTCTTACAAAGGTTCCCGAATTCCAAATTGTAAAGATGAAGAAAGGCATGTTACGTTCGTTTGGACACATAGGATGAGTGAAAAAACTGATATACAAAACAAAAGTGTGTGCAAGAAGAGGCAGAGGAAGACCATATTCCAACTACCTAGATCAAATCGATCGGATGCTCAAGGACGGGAACATCAAGAGTACTCGAAACCGACGAGCATGTATGAAGAGGCTGATGAATGTGGACGAAACGAACGCTCTATACTCCGCGTGATGATGTATGTATATATGTATTATTATACTCGATATTATTATAGACGCCGTGTTGAAGATGAACGTTTTCTACAGTGGACAATCGACCTAATGCCCTTTGATACAAAACTGAATATAACAGTTACATGTTTTGACGTAACAGTGAAATATACATTGACATTGAATAGATCTAAAGAAAATGTAAACATTCAACGCAATCCTTTAAGCCGTGTGATAACGTAGGAAGTTATTATTGTTGCTATTGAATATGTCGTATCAGGTGAGAGCGGAAGACACGAAGGTTACTTCCTAATAGCAAATATATTGACCGACTAAAATAAATATTGCCTTTACCTTTCGAAGGGCTTATAATATTTACTTAAGGAAGACAAACACCGTTCGTTAGCCGTACTATAATTACTGTGTGATAGGTTATCGCACTAACGCCGAGTTGATTGAAATGGGTTCTTTGACAGCAATAATATTGGAAACTAATTTATGATATGAGTGAACGATATTCGCGTCCGAAATTTACTTGGTTTGAGAAGTGGGTTGAATATTTCTTTCAGAATGTTATTTTAGAAAATACTTGTAGGTATATTTTGAGGGGTTACTTATAGACCGGGAGATGGTGACACAAAATACTTGCTGATTTGTACCAGTATGGCGGTTCTTCAGGGGTCTAATTACGGACAAAAAAGAAAATGACAGTCATAGTGCTGGTACCGGCAGCAAAATCGCATGGGCGTTAAACGAACGTGTCGGATAAATAACGAGTTTTGAACGATTTGTTCCACATAAATGCTTGTATTTTACGAAAATTTCCGAGTCGACAAAAAAAATGTAAGTTGCCCGTAATTCCATACGTCTCCGTTGTGACTTACAGCCCGCCTTACCGTCGCGAATGCGTTAATTTAAAAAAGCAATTAAACCATTTGTTCCAGGTAGATTTTTGCGCAGCTAATCATCGTCGAGTAGCCATTCACGAAATACACCATGCCCTTGGCAGTGTAGGCGATCTGTTGTGGAAAGCCCGCGACGAAATCCTGCCGTTTGCCTGAGCTGCGACCTTCCCCTTATTTATGTCTCACTAATCCCCCCTTTTTGTACAAAAGAATAATGTCTACATTGCAGAAATTTTCTGTGAATGAGTCAGTTTGTAAGATAGTATTGAATAGCCTTGAAATATGTGGTAAAAGTATTGATTCTCCGTATCTCAGTGCATCGGTGGTAATCCCATCAGCACCAGGACACTTGCTATATTTCATACTCCGAAGGGCTGTGTGTACTTCGTATTCTGCGATAGGTGGAATATCTTTAGAACATGAATAGGCTTTTGTAGTTCGGTTCCGGTATTGAGGCTGGTGTATAGAGCCTGAGTACAGATTCTGGTAAAATTCCGTACATATCGCAAGCACCTTGTCTCTATCGCTTTGTTTTTCCCCATCCTTCAAGTTATTAATGCAGGATTTGCCTGTGTCAGCACCCCTGATGGACGTTCTTAAGGAGCTATTTTTTCTAATGCCTCTTGGACTACGCGCATATTATTACGGCGATAATATTTGCTTTCGCTTGTCTATCTATTGCACTAAAGAGTATGGATGGTTAATGTCTGTCTTTTTCTATAAGCAGAGCGGTCACTTAGCTTTTTTCAGTCTATCCTTTGTTGTTCTCATTCTATGGCTATTTCATATATTGTATTTGACTTGGATGTCGTCCGGTTGTTCTTGTTTTGTTAAGTCAGGTTGAGTTAATTGTGTTAACTGAGCGAAACTTACAAATACTTTAGCTTTGTCATAAGCTCAGGAAATTTTAATCGAAATAGAATGAAAAAAAATCAGAAAAAAGACCACAAATTGGTTTTAATTAGCTCTTACTCTTCGCAACTGGCGGGGATAACCTACCAAGTGATAATTTATCAGTTATCGACCGGGATGAAAAATTATTGAATTACTAAAATGACTATAAAAAATTGAGGATGGTGATAGAAGAGTAAAAATTTAGGGTTGTATGTATTTTTTAATGCCACATTATAAAAAAAATAAAAGAACAAAATTTGTCAAAAAAATAAAAAATTTTTTAATATTGGACAGCCCTTATGACTTAGGGGTATGAAAAATAGATGTTGGCCGATTCTCAGACCTACCTAATATGCACCTAAAATTTCATACAAATCGGTCCAGCCGTTTCGGAGGAGTATGGTAACAAACATTGTGACACGAGAATTTCATATATAAGAAAAACATTGAGATAAAAAAATCTGTTTAATTAATTCCGAAATGAGTTGGAAGCATGGTTCTGAAACACACCGAAGAGTACCATTATCAGTACCATTCAGTTACGACAGAGAATGAATAATCGAACGCGAATCCAATTTACGAACGGCGAGCCAATAATGTGGGGAGCGATCTCAAAATGAAAACATTTCTGGGAGCCGTTGTTCTAAAGAACCTTTAGTGTTTTGAACTTATTATTAGTAGTAATCGTTAAACATCTTCGCACCACGCTCACCCCGAAGGGGTAGGCAAATGTAAAGGGTACTACTTCGACACTCACTTTTGTTTTGTCACATTATAGATGCCAAAGTGACATCCTTTCTCAAGGTATATAATGATATTCGACCTTGAATCTTATCTCAAACGTACACAGGTTACTTATCGATGATTTCCTTCACCCTAATAAATTAAAATACGTGTAATATAGTAAAGCGCCAATTCTCTTATGAAATAAACCCTCATTCATATACATATATACATTTTTTTTTATACCACTTCAGTGACCCCTGGTGTTGCAAGCCTCCATAGGCGGCGGTAACCGCTTACCATCAGGTGGACCGTATGCTTGTTTGTCACTAAAGTGGTATAAAAAGAAATGTATATATGTATATGAATGAGGGTTTATTTCATAAGAGAATTGGCGCTTTACTCCCTTACCTATTCCGTGAGGGACACGGCGTGATAATATGTATGATAACTGTGTAATAAAATGATGTAAACTACAGCACAGGTCCAAAGCGAATACCAGTTTTAGCTGAATAGAACGGTAGTGTACAATGTTAATGGTAGTTTACTTGCCTTAGGATTAATTTAGTAAAAAGCAATGCGCTTTTTTTTCTTTTTTTTTTGTATTGTCTCTCGTAGCGTGAGTTCCGGGAACTTTTGCTACTTAACCGGTCAATGGCGAGACCTAGGCCTCCAGCCAGGCACTTAAGTATTAAGCAACACAGCTAAGGGCACCCCCTGTGGGGTTCGGACCTCGGCTTAGGGCGTTGCTGGTTCGCGAGCAAGGGAGCTGGGCTGGTATGGTATTTTAAAAGGAAGGAAGGAAGTAAAAAATAGACTTTCTTAGAGTATTACTTACCGTACTATAGGGAATCCAGATTTACTTTTCTCAATGGTCTCCTCGAACCGGAACACATTGTTATCGCTCAAATAGAAAGAGATGGCGCTATTTTCCTCCAAGAAAAGAATCTCGTTTCTCGGCTTGATACAACTACCACCAAATTTTATGGTTAGATTTTTCGTTCCGTCAACTCGAACATCTTTTTTCTCAAAGTGTGAGAAACGGGGTATTGTATACATCATGTTGAGATCATGGTTTTCCAAAGATACGGAGCAAGGGTTGCCATTGTAAATGCGTAATTGTGAATAGTTAGGTTGTGGCAACACTGGGTACGTTGTCTGAAAATTATAAATATATATAATAATAATATATTTTCACATCTTCTCACATAGGTCCCCGAATGGTAGGCAGAGGTGTGTAGTACCCGCACAGCCATTTTCCGCCGGAGATATAATGCCACCGTAACAGATACCGAGCTCATCACCATTACTCAAACACAACTATACACACGTCTTTGAATTTCTTCTCAAATGCATGCATGCAATGTATGCAGGTTTAATCTCCATGTTTATCCTTCACTGTAAAGCTCGTGGCTTGTGACTAATCACCGCACTTAAGTTCAGTAAAACTAATTGCTACAGTTCGAACTTGCAATATTTTTGTTGCAGCTAACTACTCGAACTACTCGATGACCACGGCTTTAATTTTTAATAATAAATAATAATATAACCTCACGGCTTCCCACAAGGGTCCCCGAAGGGGAAGGCAGAGGTGTATAGGTAATACCCACACACCCACTTTCCGCCAGAGGTATATTAACAGAGGTACATTAATCAACGTGACAGATGGAGAGTCCAACGCCGTTACTCAAGCACGAATTTACATACGCCTTTGAATTTCTTCTCAGACGCATACAGGTTTGATGTTTTCGATCTTTTTGATGATGTCTCGATGTTTTCCTTCACCGTAAAGCTCGTGGAGTAATTTTTTGTCAAATAATATACATTAATATATCTTCACGCATTCTCACAAGGGTCCCCGAAGGGATAGGCAGAGGTGTATAGGTAATACCCACACACCCATTTTCCGCCAGAGGTATAATAGGTGCCAACGTGACAGATGGCGAGTCCATCGCCGTTACTCCAGCACGACTATACATACGCCTTTGAATTTCTTCTCAGACGTATGCAGGTTTCCTCTCGACGTTTTCCTTCACTTTCCTTCGTGGTGTGACTAATCACTGTACTTAAGTTCAGAAAAACTCATTGGTACAGTCGGGATTCGAACTTGCGACCTTTGCGTCGCAGGCAACTGCTCGAACCACTCGGCCACCACGGCTATTAAATTAAATAAATATTACTTCATTACCTTTAGATATATTTCGAGCGCGGCAGATGCAATGAACGCAACACCAGCCAGTATGCCCCCTACGGTCAATTTGTGTAAAGGATTTTTCATGATGCCCCGTCGTTCCAAGCACGGGTAAATGTACTGTAATCAGATTTAATGTTAAATATTCATGGTAGCGCGTCCAAAGGGAGTGATTTAGGGCGGATGAGGTTGTAGCGAAAGCTGTTTTATGCATTGCATGTTGAACGTAAACTGTTGTACTGTAGAGAGATTGCCGTAATAGTTACATGTTCGTTTATATAGTACTTGCATATTTTTTTAAATACTCTAAATGTTATATGCGTTTCGAGTATTTTTCGTGCCAGTTGTCTCTAGAGTTGCATACCTCTTTCGCTTCGTCCACATTCATCAGTCTCTTCATACATTCATCAAACTCGTACATTTCGAGTACTCTTGACGTTCTCGCCTTGAGTATCCGATCGATTTGATATAGGTAGCTCGAACGTGATCTTCCTCTGCCTCTTCTTGCACACACTTTCGCATTGTATATCTGTTTCGTAATTTTTTCTACACTCATTTCTATGTGGTCAAACCAACGCAACAGGCCTTTCTTCATCACACCCTCGTTCACGCCAGTTGCTTTGCGAATATCCTCATTGCGGATTCGATCTCGTATCGAAACGCAACAAACATGTTTTTTTTCAAGTTGAAGTTATTAATTATAATGCTCTAAAATATATATCTATTTATTTAACACACACACACAGACAAACACAACTTACGTTACTAGAAGGATAAATAACAACAATCAATTAATAACTATATTATGTTAAGCAATGTTACGTTGGTTTGGACACATAGAAAGGATGAGTGAAGAAAGATTGACGAAACAGATATACAAAGCACAAGTGTGTGCAAGAAGAGGCAGAGGAAGGCCACGTTCCAACTACCTGGATCAAATAGATCGGACTCTGAAGGACGGGAACGTTAAGAGTACTCGAAACCGACTAGCATGTATGAAAAGACTGATGAATGTGGACGAAGCGAAAGAGGTATGTAAGTCTAGAGAGAACTGGCGCTCTATACTCTCTGCCTACCCCGCTAGGGACTTGGCGTGATGATATGTATGTATGTATGTATGTTAAGCACCTTAGTAGTGTGTGTCAGCAACTATATATAAAACTGATAACTCCAGTATACAAATAACCATAATTGATATACACTATTGTTATTCAATTTACCTTCTGCATCACCGGTATCAAGATGAGGATGAAAATTGGAGACAGCACCTGCATCTGATCGGGTTTGATGGTTACTATTCCAAATCTACCGTCCATTTTCGTAGCTTGCAATGTCCAACGGGAACCCTAAAACCCATTTTAGAAAAGGACAATATTATAATAATAATACATATATCCTCACGCCTTCCCATAAGAGATCCCGAAGGGATTGGCAGAGGTATTACCCACACACCCACACACTTTCCGCCAGAGATATATTTTAGGTGCCCACGTGGCTGATGGCAAGTCCATCACCGTTGCTCAAGCACGACTACATACGCCTTTGAATTGCTTCATAGACGAATGCAGGTTTCCTGTCGATATTTTCCTTCCCCGTAAAGCTCGTGGTACAAATAATCACTTTACATTATTTCAGAAAAACTCAATAGTACAGTCGGGATTCGAACTTGCAATCTTTGCGTTGCAGGCAACTACTCGAACCATACGGTAATTTGTGAGGGCCTTTGTTCTTCTTTCACTTAAAAGCCACTGAACAGAATTAGTTAAAACTTGGCATTAAAATAGATTATATTATCTGAATTAACACATAGGATGTGCTGTATTGCAGAAAAAAAACAACCAATGAATCAAATTTTACGCGGAGAAATCGCGGGACGCATCTAGTTAGCTATTAATACCTACCATTTGATCCAACAAAGACCAAAAAACTGGGAGCACAGTGAACAGCGTTAGTATAGATAGGGTCTTTTTAATGTCCATTATGAAACCCTTGTCATACTTGGGGCGGGTGCTGTCCAACCAATGCGATGACTTCTCTGTTCCACGCTTCAATATCACGTTCTTGATGCCCAGCTGTAGGATTGTTCACAACTATTTAGAACGCAGTTAGCTTCTGCTTTGTGTGCAAATAGTTTCATAACAATAACTGATTATACATCGTGTGTAAGAAATAATGATCAAAATAATCGAAAATAGTATTCATATTTTGAATGAAGAATCCTACCAGTATTAAAATTGCGAATGCGAATCTGAAAAATGGTGAGTATGTTTGTTCCTCTTTTACGCAAAAACTGCTAAACAGATTGAGATGATATTTATCATAGAGATAAATTATGAGCTGGATTAACATATAGGATCTACACTTTGTTAAAAAAAATACGAATTAAATCTTATTTTACGCGGGTAAAACCGCAAGGAATAGCTAACACTCCTTCACCCTTTACCCAGGCTCGTTACGTAGCACAAACCTAATAAACGAACACGTTATATGTATAATATTGGTCTATTGGTAGTAAAAGACATTTACCTTCGTAAATAAACAGCAAATTGAAAGAGTTAGTACTGTAACTACTTACCGACACACATCTGATGAAATCGACCACCACGTTACCTTCTGGCTTTTTCATCACGTATTTACGTTTCGAGCTCACGAATATCACTGGAAATAGAACATTTAATAGGTTCTCTTAACCTGCATATGTTTGAGAAGCAATTCAAAGGCGTATGTATAGTCGTGCCTGATTAACGGCGATGGACTCGCCATTTTACACGTTGACACCTAAGATAGATCTGCGTCGGAAAGTTGGTGTGTGGGTACTACCTATACACCTCTACCTAGTCGGAAAGCAACCTCTGTCTGAGAAGGACTTGCGACTGAAATGGAGACTGGGTGACGGCTACAGTCTTGTCATCTGTCATCTTGATACCGAAATAAATTGCAGGTGAATTATGGGTGTCATACACTCCATTTCGAGAGGGAAAGTGTCACATACTTTCCAGTGCGTATAGTGATCATCGTAATAAAAAAAAGCTCCTTGTTCAAAGCAGTTTTTCTTCACCGATTAATTTTGACTGAATTCCAAACTGAAATAGGACTAAATCCAATAATATATCTATTTACAATAACAACAATTAACAGCATTTACAAAGGTATGTTGTACAACTTTTTTTATTTAAATTAGATCTTTTTATTTGACTACATTTAGGTATCAAGGTACCAAGTCTATTGTCAGACGTATAAAAGTTTCCTCACGATGTTTCTATTAACGGTAAAACTCTTTGTCAAATAATTTTCAAAGAACAATGATAAAACTCACTGTTCAAACCAGTAACTAAGCGTTTGGATGGTTATAAAATAATTGTTCGTAAGGAATAATTCCTGAACGAAACACGCTTTCGCATTGTCTATCTGTTTCGTCATCTTCTCACTCTGTCAATCTTTTTCACTCATCCTTTCTCTAAGTCAAAACCACCGTGATATGCCTTTCTTCATCTTTCAAAGCTAAGTATATCCATACGAGACTAGGTCTTAATAACTAAAATTTGATTAAAACAAAATTTTATATAAATATACACGGGCACCTTCATATATCGTAACTAGTATTTGTACAATTCTAATGATAGTGTCAAATGTCTAAAAATAAACAAAAACCGTACGTTAATGAGACAAAATAAACAACTCGAAATAGTAGATATGAATATCCACAAACAATGCGACATAACATTCAGTAATTACAAACGGTTACACACTTCTCTGGCGTGAACATTTAATCAACTTTTTTTATATTATAAGACGACATACATAAATATCATCACGCCGAGCCCCTAAAGGAGCGTCCATAAATTATGTGAGGTTTGTTTTTTAATTTTCTGTCCCTCCCTCCCCCTGGTGAGATATCGTGAGATTTTATTCAACCCCCTCCCACATCCCGCAATCTCACGTCAGATTTTTCAAAATGTGGATTTCTTACGTAAACGCGTTCGATTTTTATTGTGAAAAGAAAAAAAATTGCTTCGTGCTTTTATTTACGACTAGTTAAAAACTAGTAATCAACATTGCTGAGAGTTTAATTATAAGATTAAATCTTACGCATGTTCAATCTGGATTTGGTAAATGGACCAAAATAGTATATATTTTTTTTGTTTAATCAGAAAAACAATTACGTGATATTTGCCGAGACCCCCACTCTCTCCAACGTAAGATTAGATGAGATTTGACTCGACCCCCTCCCCCCCTTAAACATCTCACGTAATTTATGGACGCCCCTAACGGGATAGGTTGAGAGAATCGAGAGCCAGGTCTCTCAGACTTAGATACCTCTTTCGCTTCATACATGCATGCTCTCATTCACGCCAGTTGTTTTGCGAATCTCTGCATTGCGGATTCGATTTAAGATGTTACTCCGCACATTTTTCGAAGAGATCGCATCTCAACTGCATTTAAGCTATTTTCATACTTTCTTTGACCTAGCCAGGATGGGCTTCCGTACAATAAAGTGAGCACCAATATCGCGATGTGGACAGCAACTCGAGCATTCTTGCTCAGACTATTACTGCCCATCGACGCCGACATGGCCCCATTCACCTTATTAACGGCAGTTATCCTTCAATATCTTTTTCATACTTTCCATCCCGTGTGAACATGCTTCCTAGATATACAAATTCATTCGTTCCCACTCTGTGTTAACTACATCAAATAAGATGTTTACTAAGTTTTCTTTCAACGATACTTAATTGATCAAAGGGGAACTCAAGAAATTCAAAATTATTTTAACCAACAACACGTAATTGCATAACAAATTTACTTCCCGAAAGCGTTACAAAATGTTAAACATTCACATCATTTTACCTTAATTAAAAGCGGCACGTGTTAGTATTAATTATAAGCTAACGGAAGCGAATAACGCAATACAACAATATTTCCTCATAAATTGGTTGCTCCAATACTCGTAAAAAGGAAAGATTTGATAATAAAACCTTATGTTGTTCGGATAAATCGTGTTATAACACAGTATACAACATTGTCTGATTTATTGTTTTATGGATAAAATATTGTCTGGAATAAGTACTATAGAGAATCAATAGCTGGGACGTCCTTAATGCAGTGACACTTCGCTCGCTTTAATGGCTTTCAATGGAATAAAATATCGATATAAAAGTGATATATACGCCAAACAATGTGCCTAAGAACATAAGCATTTCCTTCCGGAAAGCGACCGTTATCCCTCCCCAGTTTGGATTCCATCAATCTTATATATTGTGCTAATTACTAATAAATTTATAATATTTACCTAAGAGAAAGTTTTTATCTGTTTTCATTTATTCTATTCGCACCCGGCTTGAGCCTCGGACCCTACACGTAACCTCCGGATGGTGATATCGATCAGTTACATTATAATTAAAACTGTCTTTGTGATCCAGTGACTCGAGTTGATTCCTGCAACTTAAAGGTTCGAGCCTCGACTATACCAGTGAGTTATTTCTGAACTTAAAGTGATTTAGCAAACCACACGCTTTATGCTTAAAAAATCATCATCCTGGATAAGTTTCAGAAGAAATTCAAAGACCTACAATGCTATATCGATAAATGGGCAAATTCTAGATCAAGTGAATGAATTTGTATATCTAGGAAGCAAGTTCACACGAGATGGAAAGTATTAAAAAGAAGGATAACTGCCGGAAATAAGGTGAATGGAGCCATGTCGGCGTTGATGGGCAGTAAAAGTCTGAGCAAGAATGCTCGAGTTGCTGTCTACAACGCGATATTTGTACCTACCTTATTGTATGACAGCGAATCCTGGGTATGTCAGAGGAAGTATGAAAATAGCTTGAATGCAGTTGAGATGCGATATCTTCGAAAAATGTGCGAAGTAACGATATTAGATCGAATCCGCAATGCAGAGATTCGCAATTCAACTGGCGTGAATGAGGGCGTGATTGTAAAGATGAAGAAAGGCATGTTACGTTGGTTTGGACACATAGAAAGAATGAGTGAAGAAAGATTGACGAAACAGATATACAAAGCAAAAGTGTGTTCAAGAAGAGGCAGAGGAAGGCCACGTTCCAACTACCTAGATCAAATAGATCGGACTCTCAAGGACGGGAACGTTAAGAGTACTCGAAACCGACGAGCATGTATGAAGAGACTGATGAATGTAGACGAAGCGAAAGAGGTATGTAAGTCTAGAGAGAGCTGGCGCTCTATACTCTCTGCCTACCCCGTTAGGGACTTGGCGTGATGATATGTATGTATATAGGTACAATTGGGCTTGGGAAAAGGCGATGGAATCAACTGCCACGTTGTTACATAAATATGTATATGTATCTACGGCAACGAGAGGGTAGGTAGGTACTAATTCATCTGCGCACTCCCCAACAGGGACCCTTGCCTTCACTCTTTAAGGAGTTTTTGATATAAAACACGCGGTATGATTTGTAATAACAGACAACGCAATAAATACTACAACTCACCAATGGCAACCAAAATAACCAGTCCGGGCGCACCAAATGCCAAGGAATAACAGTCCTTATCACCGAAGCAGTGGACTTCAGATCTCAATATCGGCGAGACAGTCTTAGCTATCAAACTCCCCAAGCACAAGTTGAAGTAGAGAATACTGAAGTACAAAGAGATCTGTCTCTCTTGCTCGGGCAGCTTGAACTGATCTCCTCCGAAGGCTGTCACGCAGGGTTTAATGCCGCCGGTGCCAATTGTGATCATAAACAGGCCAATTAAGGTGCAGAGACTGAAAATGTTTGAGCCTGTGAAATCATTTCCTTAAGGTACAAAATTTTTTTGTATACTACATGGGTGACAAACAAGCATGCGGTCCGCCTATGGACGCTTGCAACACCAGAGGTATCACTCGCGCGTTTCTGACCCTGCGGGAATCTATTCACACCCTTCTTGAAGAACTCCATGCTGTACTCTCCAGGGAAAATCTATTGTACTATATTTGCGGGCCATTGCACTATATTTCAAAGTATGGCAGCATGACTATTTGGCGAGATGTGAGTGTCCACTAATGCCTAAAATATCTTACAGCGTTCAGCCCTTGACACGTAAATGAGTAAGAAAAAGAATATTAATAGAAAAATAATTTCGATTTACAATAGGTATCAATTAAAGTAGGTTAAGATGTATAATCAACCCATTTTGTCATCCAGACGAATTTATAATCCTTACTAATATTATATACTTTACCTCATATTATAAATGTGAATGTAAGTTTGTTTGTTACCCTTTCACGTAAAAACTACTTTACCGATCATCATGAACCTTTGTACACATATTCTTGCAGGTATTAGAAATAACATAGGATACTTTTTATTGAAAAAAAAACTTGACTGAAAACTTTTATGAAAGATTCAAAACTCCACGCCGACGAAGTCGCGGGCACAGCTAGTAATTATATAAAGAGGAAATACATATTTGGTTTTTTGTTTGTTTTGTTTGTTATTTCACCATTAGAAAGCTAGAAGCTATCTTTACCACGAAACACAGATTATATTATAGGAAAGATTTTAACTTCATTTCGTTTGAAAAACAATAAATTTAATAAGTTTGTACGCCAGAGAAACCGCGAGGCACAGCTAGTTTCAAATAATATTAAACCAGATAGCTAACCGTTATAAACAGGTTTGAAGGTAATAACTAAGCAATTTACTTTTGTACTTTACGCTATTTCGAGCCTAATTTAAGCGCTTTATTGAATTCAAAAGGCTATAAAAAGGAAGCAAAGACAAAATCATTTTCTTTTAATCCGTTTAGGCACTTAATAGGGTTGGGATAAAACCTCTTTGACTGTTTAAAAGTCGAAAAAAGATATAGAGGCCTTAAGTGCCAAGTCTCAAGGTCCATAATACTTACATTATTCTTTTTAGATGTGATTTTATTTTTATTTAAGCTTGTATCAATTCATAACATGAATATAAACCTTTCAGATGAATAATTTTAAAATATTTTCGGATTTATATAAAATACGAGGTTACACATATTTCAAAGCATTCCTCCAATCAATAGCCAAGGTTTTAGAATTTATCTATGATGGTTAACGGTTAACGGGCTTACGTAAAGTCAGTATTGAGACTTTTGCCAATACATGAAATGTATTAATGCAATATACATCTATCTCCTCCGCATACTGTGTATTATTACCAATAAAGTCGTGAAAAAGGCGCCTGTTTTATAGGCAAAAGCTAAATTTACATCTCTAGTAAAGCCTAAATTAAGGAATATAAAGCCGCCCTTACCGTGCAGGTATTGCCAGCTGTGGTATAGCAGTCACAGCGACCAGTAAATTGCCAGCCGCATAAACAAACATCATGTACAGAATTGTTCTGAAAAAAAAAACAGGAACAACTTCCAATCAGTACCTCTGTGACAAAATATTTCCTGGAAATAGGCGAGCATGTAGGAAGAGACTGAATGTGGATAAAGCGAAAGAGGCTTAGATCGAACCCACGAACTTTGCAATCATCGAAGTTTCCCAATCAGTAAGTGCCAAACGTGGTATTCATGAAGGTACAATATTGATAGTCATCAAAAATACAGTCTTAAAGTACATATTATATAGAGAGTTTTATCAAATTTTACGTATGGTAACAAACGTATGCAATTCTACAATTTTATTCTATTCTATTCAATTAACTTACCTGAATTTCCCAAAGTAGTTGTCAGCAATGAAACCGCCCACAATGGGAAAAAAGTACACCAATGTACTGAATATATGATACGTTTCCGTGGCGCCATCGTCTGAGTAACCTAATTTGCTGCGCAGATAAATAGTAAGGAACGCTGAAAGAATAATAAAACCTTGAGACCAATCCACAGCTCTAAGCTAAGCGACACGATCAGGCAACGATATATATACCGTGGGGGCCAGGTGGTTCAAGTAGTTGCCTGCGAAACAAAGATCGCAAGTTCAAATCCCGACTGTACCAATGAGATTTTCTGAACTTAAGTCCAGTAGTCACACCACGAGCTTTACGGTGAAGTAAAACATTGAGACTGCAACACAAAGATTGCGAGTTCGAATCCGCAATCACAAGATAAATACCAGCCTTCTTGTCACCACAGGCCTTTTAATTATTATTTTATAATAAATAATATAGAATCAACTATGTTTCCTTAAAAAATGCTAAAATGCTCTATGTCAGAATAAAAATGGATACTCACCCCTCATACCGGAATAGGAGAATCGCTCGCAAAACTCAGCCAACATTATAACAATCACGATCCTAGGAAATCTATTTGGAGCCTAAAACAACAATAGCGAATGATACATATCTTGCCATAATGTAAACGAAGGTTGTAGCCCGCCGCCGTCTATACTTTTCGTATACGTCTACGCTTTGGTATTTTAAACTAAGCTACGGCTGTTAATGCAGTTCTTATCAATGGATATTCAAGGAAGGTTATGAATAATTATACATAAGACTGATGAATGTGGACGAAGCGAAAGAGGTATGTAAGTCTAGAGAGAACTGGCGCTCTATACTCTCTGCCTACCCCGTTAGGGACTTGGCGTGATAATATGTATGTATGTATGTATTTTTTCGTTCTGAGCACTTTAATCTACATTTAAGTTGCCTGAACCTAATATTATTTATGACTGCATCAGGCGGACCGTATGGTTCGTTTCGCAATCTTTGCCAAATTAAAAAAACACTAAATGGTCGATGAAACCAATACTGTATCTCGTGGTAGCCGAGTAGTAAGAGTAGTTGCCTGAAACACAAAAATTGCAAGTTCCCATCCCGACTATATCAATGAGTTTTCGGAACTTAAGTAAAAGTGGTCAGACACACCACGAGCTTTACGGTAAAGGAAAACATCGAGAGGAAACCTGCATACTATAGTGGTGCTTGAGTAACCTCGATGGACTCGTCATCAGTGACGTTGGCACCCATAATATCTCTGACAGAAAGTGGTTACTTGGGTGCTACCTAAACACCACAGCCTTTACCCTTGGGAGCCCTTATGGGAAGGCGTGAGAAACACATCCATACGCCTTTGAATTGCATTTACAAACATATGCAGGTTTCCTCTCGATGTATTCCTTCACCGTAAAGCTCGTGGTATGACTAATCACTGTACCTAAGTTCAGAAAAACTCATTGGTACAGTTGGGATTCGAACTTGCCTTCTTTGTGTCGCAAGCAACTACTCGAACCAGTCGGCCGCCACAGCTACATGTACACATACATTATAGGATTTACATTAACTTGAATAAATTTACGCACTTTTGTCTCCACCGGCTTCAAATCCTTATACTTAACATCTTTGTCTGCGTCCTTAGACATCGCTGCCTCGGTACAATTTCTAGATACAACTAAATACAATGAAATATAAACACGGAATGCGCGTTCACCTTTGATTTTCACTTATTTATATTGTGTGCGACACCAGTTTTCAGTGCAAATACGTTTATCTTTGCACGGTAGGTGTATCACAATATGATAGTTTGCACAGTACGATAATTAACTGACGTAAATCGTCCTCACTGACATCTGAGTTTCTTTGCCAAGGACTTGGGTTCGAATCTTGAAGTTCGCTTGAAGTCCAAAAGTGAAGACGTGAAGTTGTTTTTTATGTACAGCAAAAGTCCAAAGGTCTTGAGAGGTTACTGTAGCCATTTGCAATGGGTAGTTACCAACTATCGCTTTGCGTATGTTATTGAAAGGAGGTAGCTATGCTAGCAGTATAAAAAAACAACGGTCCCACTTCTGCCAGTACAAGCTAAGACAAATATAACATGATTTTTTTTATTATCTGTCTGAATTATAGTAGTCCGAAGATCCGAAAAGCCGCAGGAGCATTTAATCGAATCTCAAGTTAGGCATGGCACAATGGATCTAATATTCATGATTGCAGTTACTCGTTTATTGAGCTAGGTATTTGTAATTTTTTTTTATTGCATGCATAATTTTCAAATTATGGTCACACTGATTATTACATACATACTTTATAATGTATACACGACTAAAAAATATATTGTAGGTATTATGTACAAAAGTTCCTTGAAAAATAAAGTACCTATTGAAAGAAAAACTGTTAATCGATAATCGTGTTGAAAACTTTAATGTAGAGTTTAATAATAAAACTATGTAAGCCAGAGTTAAACATTATATAGAAAACATCGCTTTAATTAATCTACCACACATACTTAAGGCCAAATAAAGGAAATATTCCACCAATCTCTAAGATAAACCGGTGATAAAGCGTTAGTGGAAACACACAAAGGTACGAATGTCGAAGCACGATGTGACGTAAGGAAGAGTGTACAAAGAGAAATACTTCACATGGTAACCTGTTTAATTTTAAATCACATATATAATCAGCCCTGTGGACTTGTGCGGATAATAGCAGAACCTAGCAGACCCAGTCAGCTTTAAACGTTATCAATCAAATTAGCTGAATTTTTCAGAAATATTCTGAAATATATACAAATATTATAAATTTCCTGATTTATGAACATTTCTCGAAAACTTTATAAATTTATAAAGATTTCGAGAAATAACACTTCAGGTAAGAGGGAAAGATACTATGGGTTACTCATGAATTAAAATATGCATTCTAATCTTGCGTAAACCACAAAATATAAAAAATAGCTATAAAATAGAGCTTTTTGGGCGTAATAAAAATTTAAAACAATGAATTTGATTCATTTTGGATAGAATAACCTATGACACAAGAAACCAATACAGTATCTCAAAGCCAAATAGTATACATGACAAACGACTAGGCAGCATCGTCATTGACTTATGCCTTAAAACGGACTAAATTTACTAAATAAAAAAAACAAGTTTGACATTTAAAAAGTTTGATCGTAAACGGTTTTTCATTTCATATCATTTAATTTTCTGATTAATTTGTTTTAAGTTTTGGGTGTTGACATTCTGATTGAAATAATTAATGCTACATACTAGATAACTGTTTTTTTTTATCATTACATTAGGAGTTTTTGTGGTAAATAACGATTCGGCTCTAAAGAAATATCTTCATATTAATGAATACATTGTAAATATATTTATGCCTTTTAATCGGTGTAGTGTGTAAAAAGACATCATCTGGTGAAATATGCCGAAGAAAAGGATTCCTTCTCCGGCGCGCTCCCAAGGAGCTCTAATGACGCCGCGGCGCTACAAAAATCGAAGCACACGCAGCTTAGGGTCCCCGGCGGTGTCCAACACCTCTGGAAGGTTGACATCAGTCATACAGTTCAAAGAAAAACACATGAATTCGATTGTACTGTCGCCAGTAAACAACAGACGATCCATTCTTACTGACGATACGGATATTGAAGAACCTAGACGTAAGTATTGCTAGCTATGGTTCTGCACGGAGACTTATATATTTTACTTATTATTTGTATAAAATTTTCATTTGCATTTTAACAGTTACTTTGTACTTAGTACATGTTTAGTTACTCATACTTATGTTTACTTAACTGGTTCGAACATGACTACTGAATCTGTCAACCTTCGCTTATTAGGTACATAGGTACTCAAAAAGCAGAAATAGTTTGTTCAGTTACACTTGTAGGCAAACAAGTGTAACTGAACTACTTGCAAACTACTTCCTACTTTTTTTTCCAGTCCGCCCCAATCAAGCACTTCTGACCAATTGTTCAAGTGCTGGTTCAGTTTGTCCCTAAACTTCTTGGCCAAGTCTATAATGATTTATAATAACAAATGTCCTAGGTCAATAATAGCTGTGTGATGATGAAATATGCATTAAGGTTAAATTGTTCTTAAAATATCTTATTTACAATTGTCTAATGACTTTTGATATACAGATAGTGCCATCCACGAAGAAACACCCCGCAAATTTCTAGCCGAGGGGGTGTGCAGGTTGCGGGTACTATAAGTTCATATTACCCGCATCCCGCGCCCCCCCTCTGAACCATGTCTATTAATTGTTGTGTGCATGCACCCTCATAGGTAATCAATGTTTATTGATAATACACAAACATTTGAGGTTGCACACTTACATTATAAACTATAAGGAAGAAAGAATAGTGGGGTGCGTCTATGTGAGTGGCCCTATCTATAATTGTTATCACATCACATACATATCACAACTGTATGCAATTGTATTGCTTAATATGATAAAATATTTCAGGGCAGAGTTGGTGGAAAAAGCTAGATGAGAACTCCCGAGATGTGATGGAGATCCTGGAGAGTAACAATAGAGTTGAAACAGATATTGAAGAGCTTGTGGATATTGAAGTGTTGAGGTGATAATAATTTCTTTTTTTGTTCAACTTCATTCAACCTTTGTATGGAGTGTTGTATTACAAGTGTTAGCATTGGCTATCAAATAGTTTCTTATATGAGTACTACCACTGCTTAGTTCAATTGAGGGAACACTCAAGAATGGGAACAGAAACAATGTATAAAAAGTCTGATATATAGGCATGAATCAAAGAAATCTGTAAATCTAGCGAGAGAACTTGCACTCTGATATCTCTTCCTAACTAATTAATGAACTGTATACTGGACTATACTAAAACCCTTAGTTATCTTCACACCTGCCCACTAGGGTCTCCAAAAGCGTGGGCAGAGGTGTGTAGTGCCCTTGGTTAATTAGTGACATTTAACAGTTTCTATCATAACTGATTATGATCTGGGCTCCAAGGTGCTGGAGGTGTATTTACACCCTCTTCTAGCAGGAGGTGTATTTTGGTGCCAATGTGACCTGTAGCTTTATCAAAGCAGAAGTTTTATATACTGTGTATGGTGTTATATAGTGATGAATCCTAGCATACATTTTACAAGCATTAAAAATAGGGTATGCAGAACTTTCAGATCTCTTTCGCTTCATAAATTCGTCAATCTCATCATACATACTCACCAGTTTTTTGTTCAGTTAACATTCCAATCATTAACTGTTTTATCTATATGATAAAATTTTTGGATGCAGTCTTCTTCTTCAGCAAATCTCGCCTCATGTCTGCATATTATTATCATAGCTCACACTATTGTCATACTGTTTCAGTCAAGAAAAAAAGAATTACACCATGGAACTGCCAGACAGCAGTGAGAGTGAATCTATTAGTAGTATTGTAATTCCACAAAGAAAGCTCTTTACCCAAAAAGAAAGTCAACCAAAAAACTTTGCTCAAATACTTGGCAATCGAGAAACAATGGCCAAACTTAACAAGACTTTGGCTTTGAGCCAGGACAAAACCATAACTGCTGGCACCAAAAATTTATTCAATCAAAGGCCGAAAAGAACGAAGCCAGTATTTCCGGCTGCTTTGCTCAATATTTCTGCCAGTAAACCAGCAGCTGATAAAACTAAAGAGTTCATACCTGAAGAACCAAAAACACAGGTACGAAACATATTTGGCAACAGACAAGCAACCAAAAGAAAAAATATGTTTGCCAATTTCATTCTTTCTGAGAGTGATGATGATATACCTGAGATTCAACCAAAGGTTTTTCGTTTTCCAAAGAAAATTGACGTACCAAGGAAGAGTTCTGCATCAAATGGTGCTAGAGATCATTCACCTACCTCCAGTATTACTGCTGAGTTGGAAATTGATGATTGGAGACTATTACCGTCATCTACAATGGTCGAAAATCAACTAGAAGAAATGGTGGCTAGTACCCCCGTAAAAAAGGCTAAATTGAGCAAACTATCTGAAGCCAAAGAAACAGAAGTAACAACTGATAACAAAAGTTCAATTTCAAACAGATCAAGATCTACAAAACATAAGTCCAAATCATCATCTGACAAAGAGATGCAGAAAGATATGTCTGTTGAGAAAGGCACAAATCAAAATGTTATTCGCTCAAAATCTTTTTCATTCAATAATTCAAAAATGCCAGAACAAAATTCTTTATTAAAAGATTTAAATATTTCCCGAAATAAATCAAAGCTTACTGGTAATAAGTCCAAAGGGGAAGCTTCCAGTGGTCAAATAAAGAACATACATAAATCTTTTAATGTTTCACGAATAACTGCTGTTGACCACCGCAAAGATAATGAACAAATAACTGCAGATGGCCATCAAGTTGAAAATGACGGTGACAAAAACAATTTCACACTAGAATACCCAAATGATAGTGAAGAATCTGAAAAAGACATCAGTGAGAAGTCTTCCGACCAAGAACTCGCGGATGATGAGAAAAATGAAGATTCTGATGAACGAACAAATGTAAGTGAGCCCGGGAAACAAAATGAAAGTTTCAATGAAGAGGAGAACTACGAAGATCAAGATGAAAGCATTCAGAATGCAAGCCAAAATGAAGAGGAACAAGATGGCTCAGTAACTCACGAAGAAGCATACAATGATACTGAAAATAAAAGCGACCAACACAAACAATTGGAAAATGGACAAAGTAATACAATGGAAAATGATGATGATCGGGAAGAAATGGAAGTGGATGGTAATAATGATCAATTTGCAAACAATTCAATTTCTAAACACAGTGAAAAAGAGATTACTAAAAATTACAGCCTTGATGAAGAAGATTATTATCCAATAGAAAATGAACAAACTCATGAAGCTGCTGAAATAACCAGCCCTAAGCATAGTCAGTTAATAAAGGATCAAAATCTTATGCAAAACAAGTCACGAGTTTCTGTTGCTGTGAAAGTTGATGCAAACAATCATGATCAACTCAATGAAAGTCAGGCTGAAGATATGGAAGATGTTGAAACTGATTGCAATCAAAGTCAGGTGGAAGTAAGCAACGAGCAGAACGAGAGCTACATTAATGAAAGTGATATGCAGAATGATAGCTGTACTGAAGAAGAAAATAACGAGCAGAATGATAGCTCTAACGAAGAAGGTGATCAGAATCAGGTTGAAACCGATGAAAATGAAGAAAGTATCGAAAAAAGCCAAGATAATGTGAGTGATGTACAAGAGGAAATTGATAGCGATGTAGCTGAAGGTGAAAACAATATTTCGGTTGAAAATAATGAAGAAGAAAATGAATTGGAAGTGGATAACCACAACGAAGTTTCGAATGAGTCTGAAGTTGAACAAAATGAAAACGAAGATAGTCTAGATGGCGACATAATTGACCAAGTTTCTCAGGAGGAAATTGACGGGACGCCCGATGACCTCGACACTACAGGCAGGAATCGGCAGAAAAACGCCTTCAAAGATAAATCCCCCGAAGCCATTCTCCATGACAAGACAAATCAAATAGACTCCTTCACGGCACATGGTCGTAATACGTCTATTAGAAAAACTAAGAGTATGCTAAAACACCTCAACATTCGCCCAAGTCTTGCACCACTACGGGAGAGCGTAGGTTTTTCTGATGGTACTAAAGACTCTAGTGCAGAAGGATCGGGTTGGGATTCCCATAGAACAACTCGAAAGACTATCCGACAGACAATGGGAAAGGACTTTTCTATAAGAAAATCACTCCGAGCGTTAGTCATGGAGAAATCTGCGAAAAGTAGAACTGAGCACAATGCAGATAATACAGAATTTGTTAAAGAACCACAGGCTAATTCAACCGAATATCCAGAAGAATCTTACAGAGATCAAGAAATTGTAGAAGACTCAAATCGAGATATAGAGCCAATAGAATCTGATCATGAAGTGTCGAGACGTACTCGGCAAACTACGTTGGAAAGTTACTTGCAAAAAATAAAGATGCAAAATCTTGAAAAGAAAAACCAAATGGTATGTTATAAGTTAGAATTTGTAAGCTTTTTTTTAGGTTTTACTAATATTACCTGATAAAGTTCCATTTTGAACTAGAAGTGCCAAGCGGTTTCACTTGCGTAAAATTTGATATTATTGGTAGATTCATATTTAATTCCGTTCAGCCGTTCTGGCGTGCTTGAGTTACAAACATCCTGACCAACTTTCACATTTATATTATTATTAGCATCATTTTATTACAGGAAGAAGCAGTACGAAACTCTATTAAAGCTCCCGCTAAAGACGTCTTGAATCCCTTCAAAGTACCAGCCAACCCATTCCCGCTACGCAAACCCAAATCTGCTCAGGGTAAGCCGCAGAGAAAGGCGGTCAAACCGTTGATACATTTCGACGAATTACCTATAGAAGTTGTTGAAGACATGAAGTACAAGCCGCCCAAGAGATTCCAACCTAGCAGCGCCTCGTGGATTACTAAAAGACTGTACAAATTCTTGGAAGGGAAATTGGAGGCCAAGTAAGTTTCAATTCTGATGGAGTGTGTTTTATCAAAATACCCCATGCGGATGTGTTAATTTTTTTTCGTATGGCTGTGTATGTGTGAGATTTCTGTAATCATGGGAGCAAAATTTTATTATAAAGTGGAAGATGATGGCTGATTTATATTTATTTTCTGAAATTAAATTAAATATCATAGTATTTCTTTAATACATACATATATCATCACACCAAGTCCCTAACGGGTAGGCAGGGAGTATAGAGCGCCAGTTCTCTCTAGTCTCGTATACCTCTTTCGCTTTGTCCACATTCATCAGACTCTTCATACATGCTCGTCGGTTTCGAGTACTTCTTTAATTATTATATATGTATGCACGCCATCAGGCATGAGTCTCTGAATAGATAGCAGACGTAGTAACACCCTTTCGCCGGAAATATATTTAGGTTGCAAAATAAAGAAAGACTACGACATCGTACGTCTTCGTTGCTTCTACTCAAACATATGGTGTTTCCTCACAACATTGTCCTAAATTCAGATAAACTCTTTAATACATACCAAAAAAGTTTGAGCAATCTTAGCAAGTGCCTACTTAAACCACTCGACGACCGCGGCTTTAGGATTTAAACTTTAGTACTGAATTGTTCTAGGTACGACTACAAAGCTCGCGTGCGAGCCGAGAAGTTAGTGGAAACGATATATCACTTCGCCAAAGACCTACGACGTTTGGACGTGGCTTCGACAGACGCTGTCGATGTGCTCAAGCACGAGATGGCTAGGCTGGACATTGTGCAGACTCACTTCGACTTCTACCAGTTCTTCCACGACTTTATGCCGAGGGAGGTTAGAGTTAAGGTTGGTTTTACAAAGAATTATTCATTATACATGATGCGCGATACTTCGTAGATTCCGTCGGATTACAATTTTTTCTGTTGAAATAATTCTAACATCGACAGGTAAATGTAAAAAGCAGCCATATTCGCCGATTGTTTGTGAATTTGAATTGAATTGAATTTGATTGAATTGAATCCCGACTGTACCAATGAGTTTTTCTAAACTTACGTACAGTGATTCGTTTCACTACGAGCTTTACGTTGAAGGAAAACATCGACAAGCAATGTGCTTACGCTTGAGAAAAAATTCAAAGAATATATGTACCTTTTTCTACATCTTATCTTAACACTAGCTGTGCCCGGCGGCTTCCGCTCCCGCTTTAAATCCGTTTATCTGCTCCCTTGTGTATGATAATATATGGCTTTCCTCGAGGTAATAAATGAGCTATTAATTTCAAATAAACCTTTTCTAATTTAATTCCAAGCATAAGCATGTTCAAACAACTAAACTCCGCCTTTTTTTATATTATGTGTAAACACAGCGTTTTTTATTTACGTAATACTCCATTAGTAATAGATAATTGTATTTTGTTTAGGTGGTTCCTGATTTGGTGAATGGGATACAGTTGCCTAGGCATGGAGTGTTCACACACATTGTTAAGGGCAATGCAGTGCAGCGGTGATACTGCAAGCATTGGTTAAGCTCTCTTCATTATTTCACAACTTACATTTTAATGATTATTATTGTTATTTTAATAATTGAAATGGTTTCTCAAATTTATCATTAAAATCTAACATACACAAATACATATTGCACAGATACGATTTTTGTTCCAAACCTCTCGTGCTTTCAAATCGTGAAAGTTTACCGGATTTTTTTTCTTGATTCCTTTTGGGCAGCAGCACATATTCTAATTTATGGCCAATGATAAGATTATAAGATAACTAGCTAAGGCCCGCAGTCTCACCCGTGTAAAAATGTCATGTATTATAGGACGGTAAATAGTTAAGTTTCGAGTACTTTCTGTAACATCAGCTATATCGCAGTCCCGTCAAAATCGGTCGCAATTAGCCGAAACATACACATAAAAATCTGTATTTAACTAAATGATTTTTTATTAATATGAATTCATATTTTTTCTATAGTTTGTGTGATTAACCAGTGCTCAAAACACTGGTAGTGCAAAAGTAGTTGCGATTCGAGCTTGTCGTCTTTGCGTTTCAGGCGAGTACTTAAATCACTCGACCACAACGGCTCGTATATTTACTATCTTCTTCTTCTTCTTCTCAGCATACATACGTCCACTGATCTTGATGCGGCGATCCTACTCCAGGTCGGCCCTGCCGTCTTTTTAATATCGTCCGACTGGCTTGCGGTCTTCCAACGCTTCTGCCACCCGTTCGCGGCCTCCAGTGAAGCGCTCGCTGGCTCCATCTGTCATCGCCTCTGCGACATATATGGCCAGCCCATTGCCACTTCAATTGCGTAACTCTTTTTCCGATGTCGGTAACTTTCGTGCGTTGGCGAATGTCTTCGTTTCGTATTCTATCTCGCAGAGAGATTCCGAGCGCTCCATAGCTCGCTGTGCCACTTTTAGACGGTGGATTCTTTCAGCGGTTAACGTCCACGTTTCGTATGCGTATGTCATTACTATTACATTTACTATAGATAGTAGTATAGGGCTAGTAAAACAAAGACCATAATCGATCTGGATCTAAGACTGTTTGTTTATTTCGAAAATATTAGGATACAAGTGTAAATCTATGTCACAATGGAGCACCATGCACAAAACTTCATAATGAGGTACATACATTAAATACGAGAAACTCAATACAAAAAATACATCTCACTTATATCTTAAACACTATTATGTATAGAAGGGAAAAGGCAAAGCTTAGTCTGTATGTTCTAATTGGGGCACGATCACTTAACGTACTGACTTATATTCACGTTTACGTGGAATCAATAACGAACTAATTTCGACTTTACTACTATACTAATAAAGTGTTTTATTCTGAAATTATGCTTCACGAGAATTCTCGTTTAATGAAGTAGGAAATACTTAAGATCAGTTGTTTTATTATTGAAATACTGACAAGGAGATCAGTTGAAACTTCTAAAATCGAAATCGTTTCACACTAAAAAAAACATTGAATTATAATTTATAAAATAAAAATATTCCTACACTATGCAGTGTAATTTTTTTCAATATCTTTGGATGGACCATAATGGAAAATCGGAACTAGTTCAATGAACGACGGGACCTTCAAGTTAACCAAACCAAAAAGTTATTTCATTTTGAACATGATGTTTAAGTAAAAATTCAAAAGGCCATAATGTTGGCACTATTAAGACACAATTTTGGGGTCAGTACATTGTAGGTAATATATTGTATAATACATAATGAAATATTGTAAAAAAAAGTCGATTGATTAGACAAACCAGTGATTAACTCTTAACCTACATTTATAAACTTCATTTTATAACATGAATACAATAATGAATAACTAAGTACAACTAAAAAGCATTAAAATGCAGTCATTTCTTTTAAATTAAAGCAGTCTAAAGGTCTTTTAGGGCAAAGTCGCCGAAACTCTTTTGTTAGACCTCAAGCATATAAAATAACATAGCCTAAATATTTTTTCAATTAAATAAATGGCAGTCTAAAGCGACAGAATAGAATTGCCTTCAATCGAATCAACACTACCAAAGAGATGATATAGTAAAGCTTATTTCCCGCATGACTCAGTTATTGTGTATATCTCAAAAGATTATTATTATTAATTTTAATTAATACAGGTTCTCTGAATAAGATCGGCAAATGCAATGTGACCGCCTATTGTACTATTTATGCAAAAAATATTTATGAAAAAATCTATAACATTGTAATTTAGTGTACAATGAAAAAATACAATATATATTATCGTATTAACATATACAAATACGTATTGGTTGATATTATCAAAACGATTAATGCGCGATTTGAATTAGCAACTGTCCACACGCATAACCAAGTCAAGATAATTTCAGGCAATCCTATCTGTGTCTTGTGTTAACTATATAATAATACACGAATATAACACAGTATAGTGAAAACAATTTTCAATGTTGATCAAATCTAAGTTAGTTTTGTGATTTGTTTGTGTGACATAAAGAGATACATTTTTTGTGACCGTGAAAATTTCATTGATGTATCAAATGACACGCCAGAGGCGGAGTTACGAGTAGACTGATTAGGCTGGAGCCTAGGGCGGCAAATTTGGGGACAGAATTTCTTTTTTTGCTACATCTTTGAAATCAAAAAGATTTCTGCATGGCAGTTTTCTGATGTTTTACAGATGGAAGTCTGCAACAAATTTTGCCAATTCCTTTCCCCTCTCACTTGCCAATGTACATTCGGTGTAGCAACTTTCATATTCTCGAATAAACAGCTAGTAGTCCGCCCTCCTACCAATAATCGGCCTCTGCGCCTTCAGCCTACACTTTCTAGGAGTGAATAGTTGACATGTAAATTGTAGAGGCAAGGGCGACAAAAACTTTACAGCCTATGCCATGAAAATTTGTAAATCCGCCTCTGTGAAACGCCTATTCATTCGTTGTATGACGTATTCATATAGTGCGTATTCATAAATGTTTCAGAAGGATTCGCCATCTGTCACTTTGAGACCTAAATAAATGCCTGACGAAAACAAGGTGTCGTTACACCTCGCCTTTCGGGAAGGCGTGAAGTATGTACATATATGACACATTCGTAAGAACTTGAATCAATATTTAATGGGAAGTTGACGACAGATGGCGCATAATTTGTATTCTGGTGTAACGGACAAGTTTAGATTTATTTTTACATAAAAATAATAGTATGATAGGCTATAGTCTATACACTTGATATAGGCTATACTCTTCTTAGTCTTTTCTGTTTCTCACATGACAACATCTGTAAGATAGCTAAAGAAACTCGTCAAAAATGCTACATCAGTCTAAACCCCCATTTTGGGACTATTTCTATAGCGATATATTGAACAAAAAGTATGTAGATATTATAGTCGATACTATTCCCATAAAAAGGCGTAAAAGGGCGTACCGCTGCCTACGAGGGGTAGGCAAGGGAATCCCTGTGAAGGCGTCATGATGATACATTCGTAAGTATTACTTTTACAAATCCCTAAAACTAGATTTAACCGGTTAATATGTCAGGGTATATTTTGGTAAACTTTCCAATAAATCGCAATAAGGGCAACGCTCCAAAAAGTTAAAGAATGTGTGTGTGTGTACTACCGATAAATCTTTAACCTACCCTTGTGGGCAGGCGTGAAGATATATATATATAACTTTCGGTAGAAGGTTTTAAATACCCTGATTTAACATTATTGCGTCGTCTTAATTAATTATTGGTTGATCCGAGTAAATCTCTCTCTTTCACTCCATCTCATTACTGCTAAAATCTATTTAAATAGAGAACTGGTACATCCCTATTTGTAATCTAAACGAAGTACGCTGGAATTATAAGTGGGGTTACAAGAATAATCTGGTACTTGCAGATAATATAAAATCCGAGTACATTTGTATAACTTTACATACAGGTTAGCGAGACTATATTTGATACTTAACTAATTTTAAATGTCCATATTTAATTAATGTCTTAGGTATTATTAATGCAGATTTTGATGAATTTTGGTACGGAGACATATTGAACCCTAAGTATTGAAAGCTTTTTAACAACCTTTTAGGTAAGTGGTTGACAAAATACATTTATTATATACGTATAGAAATAGCATCTAGGTGTGTTTACTTAATCGTATGTTTACGTAAAAAAATTGCGCTAATATAAAAGTAACTAGAGAAATGTAGAAATATGATTAAATCAAGAACTTGGAAGATAAAAACGAACCAAAACAGTGGAACATGTGCATTACGGCTGTGACACGAATCGGTGAGTGGACTCCTTGGTCATGGCATATCCGTAACCAGAGAGCATTCAGGCAGTACTTGACACCATTTGGAGGCGAGGCAAAAGACTCCAGTCGACAATCACCTCCTTGCCATTATGTACAAAATCTTAACTGTACTGTAGTAAGTTAGTGGGAATGTTTAGATTCAAAAGAGTCAATAGATGGCGCATTTCAAACTTCCCCCATAGGAAGCTGGGCGAGATAGCTAGTGTATTAGACAGTAGATATGGTCGATATGTTGTGTGAGTGTGGTGTAGTAGGTTAGCGCGGAGTGCAGGGCAGCAATTGTACATAGTTAGCGGGGAACAGGCCGAACAGTCCCCGCGGGCCCAGGCCTTGCCACCAGCCGGCGTCGATCTGCTCGATGTGCGTGATTATGTCACCCGGGTCGAACGTGATCTCCGACTCGTCCGCTAAACACAATAGTTAATAACGTTACAATATACAGCGACTTAGTATAACATATTTTGCGACTGTCTTTGCCCACCTCAGACGAGCCTGCCCTTTCGGGCGGGCCCTTTGATTTATAGCCATTGCATGTCAAGGCAATAAAATGTCAATGGGTAGTTAAGCATAAAGTGATTTTGTGTAGGGGGGTTGAGGCTCTACTTTAATTAGTGGACATCTTAGGTACAAAATGGTATCACATTTGTGATATCATCTTTGTGATATGATTTTTATTTATTTATTCCATATCTTGTCCAGAATTAGTTACAGTACTGATGACAAAATTTGTGTCACTTGTTTAATTTGTCTAATTTGTGAATGTGAGAACGTTGTAGGCTTTGTAGATTCTTAGATCTTGCTAACATTGTTATAATTATCTTGTTTTATGTATGCTTTGTATAGTAAGCAACGACCTATTGTCGGGTCTACTTTGTTACCTTTGTACCTACTTGGGTATTATTGCTGTAACGAAAAAATATTGTTATTGTACGTCTGAGAAGAAATTCAAAGGCGTATGTAAAGTCGTGCTCGAGTAACGGCGATGGACTCGCCATCTATCACGTTGACACCTAATATACCTCTGGCCTACCTATACATCTCTGCCTACCCCTTCGGGGACCCTTGTGGGAAGGCGTGAGGATATATTATATAAAATTAATGTTAACATAGACTGACCTTAAACGACCCCTAAAACAAACACTGAATCTGGCATTATTTAAACTTTTTTTACTACCTGTGGTGACAACTTACCAGCTTGATAGTCATAGAGTGCCCTTGCAGTCAGACCAGGGTCTTCGTCCAAATCCTCGTATATCGTGCCGTCGTCCAACCCCTCTGGAGACACATCTGGGACAATCAAACAACTTACTTTATCCGAGATTTATTTACGATTTCCCTTAAGGGTTAATATAACTATTTATACACCTGAATTTTCCAAAGACATTATATTATTATAATATTCGTTATTAAATATAGTTTTTTTTATTTCAAAACATCGAGATAGACCCTGTAAACGTTTGAGAAGAAACTCAAAGACGTATAGACGTGCTTGAGAAACGGCGATGGACTCGCCATCTGTCACGTTGTCACCTAAAATATCTCCGGCAGAAGGGACAGTGTATACTACCTACACTACGACGAGAAGGTGTCAAGATATATTTTATTTTACAGCGGTTTTTTTTCAACTCAAGGCTATCTCTCCGTTTTTAAGTTAGACCTCCAGCTATTATACACAACTGCATTCAACTATTTACGAATTCAATTAATTGTGTTACATGCGAATTCTTGCGCTATACGAGTACAAACAGACAGACAAATAACTTTGTACTGGCAATGTTGGTTTTTCTTTAATACCTACACTACACTTCGGCCCGTCAATTTTATCATAAGTATATGTATAAACTTGTATTTATTTATAGATTACCTTCCACAGAAGTACCATTCTGGTCCTTCTTAAAGTGTACATTCTCAATGACAGTGTTCTGCCTACTCAATTCCGTCTTATTATCTTCTACGATATTATTCTTACTATACGGCGACCTTTTGATAGTACTGAACTTATTGTCACTATCGTCATCATCATTCTCGTTGGAACTAGAATATGACGCGTCGAACATATCATTTTCTAGAATATTCTGCTTGATCATGGGCTCGTTCAATGGCTCCTCAATATCTCTGTACGCATTCTCTTGTTTCATTTCCGAATAATTAATAGCGCTAAAGGAGCTCGCTTCGTTTTCAGTACTAGGGCTCAAGTCGGCTGGGTCTATGATTGGTTCGTATTGAATTTGCGATGGGCTTTCCAAGCTCATTTTAATTTTGTCTATGTTTTTCAGAGGACTTGTTTTTGACTGTTCTTCTTCAGGGTCCAGTACGGGGTCCGGTATGAGTTTGATCGGGGATTTGACGGGCGACACTGGAACGTTTTGAGGCTGTGTGAATGCACTGATGCGTTGTGCCACCACTGAACTGCGCACTGGCTTCTCGGGAACCACCGATGCTGATCTGGGCAGACAACACATTACTCACTTACATAACCTTCATACATATAACTCTACTAACTATGCCCCACGACCCATGATTGATTGGTTTAAAAAAACTATCACATCCAATATGTTTACTCCATCGTACAACCTATCTCTATGGTAATTTTCATCAATATCCGCTCAGTAGTTTTCATAATAAAAAGGAACAGACATCCACACAAACTTCCGCATTTTTTTTATATAAATAGGATATTTTAAAGAAATAAAAATTCTTCTACACACTAACATAATTATTATTTCATAGTAAGTAATAGTTACTTGGAGTTGTTGAGTTGTCCCTGGGCGAGCGATTGCTGAAAGACCTTTCGGGCGGCGGCTGTCGAGGCGCCGATGAGCGAGCGCGCCTCGGCCGAGCGCTCATGGCGGGCCTCGGCCTCCGCCCCCGGCCCCGCCCGGGGCGCCGCCCCCAGCGCGCTGACACGCAATATACAACACATCAACTACTTACTAGGATCGATTACATTTGATGTTGTAATGTAACTCGATTGAGGTCGAGATAATTAATATTGAATGAAAAAAATATATTAATTTAAATTCATATGTTTACTAGCTTCGCGAATTCGCCCGCGTTCATATCCGTTCACCCTGCTGCTACAAATACATTTTTGCGTCAGGGGTTAAAAATAAACAGCAAATATCTTTGCATGTAGGTACCTAATTGATATTTTCATCAGTGCGAAAGTCAATACTTACGGCTCCGCTTTAGCTCTCCTTTCTGCTTCTAACTCATCCCGTCTCTTGCCTTCTTCCTCTGCTTTCCTCTTTTCCTTTATAAACATGTATTTTATTAATTGTATCACAGTATATCATTTTTTTTTTTATTATTTTTTTTTTATCCTCACGCCTCCCCACAAGGGTCCCCGAAGGGGTAGGCAGAGATGTATAGGTAATACCCACACACCCACTTTCCGCCAGAGGTATATTAGGTGCCAACGTGACAGATGGCGAGTCCATCGCCATTACTCAAGCACGACTATACATACGCCTTTTGAATTTCTTCTCAGACGTATGCAGGTTTCCTCTCGATGTTTTCCTTTACCGTAAAGCTCGTGGTGTGACTAATCACTGCACTTAAGTTCAGAAAACTCATTGGTACAGTCGGGATTCGAACTTGCGAACTTTGCGTCGCAGGCAACTGCTCGAACCACTCGGCCACCACGGCTCTAATTGAATTTTTATAATTTATATAAAATATATAAATTATAAAAATTCAAAGCGTCTGTGACCATTAACTGTCGGGACTTACCTCATCTCTTCGCTTCCTCTCAGCTTCTACCCTTTTCTTCTCCTCCTGTTCCTCTTTCAACCAGAACTGATCTCTCTCCTTTGAGTTTATTTCTTGAACTGTAACAACGTAAAATGCAATTCACACCAAGTACCGAATTGCGAATATTCTTTCACAACAAATATATTTGGTTCGCCTATAGACACTAGCTTGCTTGAGGTGAAGTTTGTATGTTTGTTTGTAGGAAGTAATCTATTGAACGAAAGAACCGATTGAAGCTGTAATCTATACTAATATTATAAACAGGATTTTTTTTTTGTGTGTGTGTATGTTTGTAATTAATAAACTCAAAAACTACTGTGTCGATTTCAAAAATTATTTCACCATTGGAAAGCTACATTGACTCTGAGTGACATAGGCTATATCTTATATATAAAAAATTATGTTTGTCTGTATGTCCTCTATAGAATCGTAAACGGCAGGACCGATTTTAATGAAAATGTCTGTCTCTTCAGGTGGATTCGAGAATGGTGTAGATTCACAATTGGACCCGATAGATGGCACTGCGATCGTGTTTCAGGAAATTTTACTTTTTTTTACCCGGGCGAAGGTGGGCGGGAAAGCTAGTCTTATACTTATATATGTATTAAACGCAAGTGAGTAGACAAATGCCACAAGTCTCATTTTACTGTCCGCAGTGAGTCACGTTTAGTGACAGGTAGTGTTTGCATTCAATAGCAAATCCGGTCGGGCAATCCCATCCTTGAATACAATCGCTTGTAATATTTAGAAGTACATTATTTTGCCTGTCTCTGCCTTCCCCGTGAGGGACTCGGCATTATAATATGTGTAGGTATATAATAAAATATAATACATAAAATGTAATGAGCAGGCCAAGTGCCTATCTAGTCCCTCGGTCTCTAAGTCCAACTTAGAGACCTAGAAGCTTTAAGCTCTAGGGTCTAGGCACTTGGCATTCTAAACTCCTTATCTGAAGTGTTTTTTTTATTAAAGGTACATTAAATATAATTTTCCATCGACTTTCCTTCCTTTAATTAATGTACCTTTATTCTTTAAAATTTCGGGTAATATTTTTGATAACACTCGTTGGACATGAGTAAAAATGTGGACAAAGCGAAAGAGGTATGCAAGTCTAGAGACAACTGGCGCTCTACTCTCTCTGCCTACCCCGTTAGGGACTCGACGTGGTGATATGTATGTTAGTCCCAAAAAATATTGTACGCCAATGAAAGCCCATACCTCTGCGCAAACTATTCTTCCTTCTCTTAATCTCGTCTGCAACTCTCCTCGACATGATAACGTCGTAACATTGAGACACTAACACACTGGTCATATTCACTCGACACTGGCTCGCGTGCGTCAAACACAGTTCACCACAATTAAATCCATCACGTACGTACATCACCTCTGAGACGCATTTGTAAACAACCCGTACAATTGTTTCATTGTTTACGACTGTATTGTCAACAATAAAATGAACGTAGGTCAAAAGAATTCGCGTGTTAGTCAATGATGTTAGATTAAACCTCATTGGTGTTAGTTAGTTGACTGCATTTGCTGTGCTATGAATGGAATAAGTCTAGGGTCCCCGAAGGTGTTGCCAGAGGTGTAATACCCACTTCTCCCTAGAGATATATTTAGGTGCCAAAGTGACAGATGGCGAGTCCTTCACCTTTTTTCAAGCACAAGGAGGTCCTGCCCCATTCAGGCAGCTCCAAATTCAAATGGGCAACCCGTTATGCCCTACCTCTCTTAACTACAACATTCGCAACTAACAAATAACTCAGCCACCATGAAACTCTAGGAGTAAATACTCTAAAAAGTAACACAAAAGGCATACCAGGATTAACTTTATGGTAAGCAGTCCCGATGGGTCCACTGGGGGGTAGCTCTTCGGCTCTGCTGGCCTTGAAGTTGAATGCGGAACCAGCTTTGGCCAACTTGTCCAGTATAACAGTCTCCTCCAGGTCATCCTCAGTCCTGGCATGCATAGTCAGATGAAAGCCGTTGAAGAACTGAGCCACTTTCTTCACGTGATTGGCACATGAACCTTTGCGAACTGTCGGGGCACCTTCACCCTGAAATATACATACATATACATATCATCACGCCAAGTCCCTAACGGGGTAGGCAGAGAGTATAAAATACCCTGAAATATAATATATGATATATCCTCATGCCTTCCCAGACAGGTAAAATGGGGTACTGATTAAAAGAGTAACCATGGAGTCTCCTGACGATTCTTCTCCATGCAAACTACCAACCCTAACCATGCACTTTGATTTGATTTGATTGGGTCGCCGGATGGGTAGGCAGAGGTAGTACCCACACACCCACTTTTGGCTAGAGATATATTTACTCAAGCCTTTAAATTTCTTCTCAAACATACATAGGTTTCCTCTCAATGTTTTCCTTCACTGTAAAGCTCATGGTGAGATTAATCACTGTAGTTAGGTTCAGAAAAACTCATTGGTACAGTCAGGATTCAAACTTGCAATCTTTAAGTTGTAGGAACTTTTCCTACCACTCAGCCACCACAGCTTTTTAATTTTTAAACCTACTCTGTATTTACTTACATGACTCAATCCCACAATCTTACCATACAAGATAAAATAGACAAAAGTGTGTTTATACCTCTTATTTAAACATACCTGCCAGTTGATAAGGACATATTTCGATATGCTGTTATTTGGCACATCCAATTTGAGAAAGGCATATTGTATTTTGCCACTGTTGAAGTCATCAATTAACTCTATCAACCCACCATCTCCTTTGCTAACAAATTTCAAGTCATTTGACAAACCGTCATAGCCAAATAGCGCCCTGAAATTTACAACAAATATATTAACTTATTGCTGAAGAACTTATTGCTCAGAAGTCTGCCTAGCCCTAAAACATCTTCTGTACATTTTATTTTAAGCCTTATTAGCAATATATTCCTTGTTATGAAATTAAGAGTGTAGCTCTTGGAACTGATAAAGCTGTGTCTTTAACCTTTTCCTATGATCCACTAGCCCATAGCTAACTTTCATCTCCACACCTTTTTTAATAGATGGGGACATTCTCACACCCTAACTGTTCATGTATTCCAAGGAAGTGGGCAGAGAAAGTTATCTCTGCTACACATCTTCCTACAGGCGGACCGCATGCTGGTATGATGGTAAGCGGTTACCGCCACCTATGGACACTAGCAATACCAGGGGTATCACTTGCGCGCTGCAGACCCTGCAGGAATCTTTTCACACCCTTCTTGAAGAACTCCATGCTGTATTCTCCAGGGAAAGCCTCAACGGGGAGCTCATTCCACAGCCTGAACCTTCACAGAAGGAAACACCTCTTTCCCTTCCTCCACAATTACCGTACTTCTTAAATTTTTTGCTTTTTATAGATATTATAGTCATGTGCTATAGAATACAATTATTGAATCAGACATTATCAAATAAAAGTACACTTGATACCCAGTTAAATTAGGGGTATAATGTATGAGTATATGTATATTGTGATAATGTTAACATTAAGTTGTCTATAAATAGCAAACAGCATTAGTCTCAATCATTTATACCTACCAATACGTAAGCATTCGTAAGATGTCTCTACTCAACAAACAATTTATATAATGAGACAACTTAGGGAAATCTTATGCGACACTACGTCAGATATAACAAGTCATGAGACAGTTAGACAAAGAAGACACTTTATAAATCATTTCACCAATTAATTATCGTAACAATGCTGTCATAAATATATAGAATGCCTACTGCATTATCAAACGAGGTAATTGTTCGCAAACTGAATATGACCGCATTATTGACACGTTTAAAGGGTAATGTAATTGTGACGCCAATTTTCCGTAAAATAATGCATTTATTAAGCTTTATCAGTTATCGCTGTATATAATTTCTTCCAGCAAGTATTTAGACGTCGGCGAAGAATTTTTGTACTCACCAATTCGTCTCACTTTTATCGTCCAGAACATCTTTCCATGCGGCGATTAATGATTCCCTATGCTTATCTAAGTTTATAGCCATTTTACATTATTTGAACTGATACTGGTTCGTAATAAAACACAATCTTGAGGAAAAATCGAAACTAAAATATCCCTTCGTCGCTTAGACCTGCCTGACTCACAACAATTTTAGCACACAGATTAAGAATTCTCCGTTTGATTTGATGACAGTTAGAAATGTTGCCATTTTATCAAGTTATATAACAATTGTATAGAGATCTATTAAATTAAATCTTATTAGAAGTAACTTATAATTTGATTGTAAACATATTTTGCGGAGGATGTTATGAAAACGGAAAATGAAAATGATAAAATGAAAAACGGCGCCTTATACGGCACTATTATTTACTCATTTGGGTATAATACTATTGCCAGCATATAATTTGCAGGCGCTTCGTCTTTTAATCATTAACCTATAATAAAGAAGTTGGAATTTTTTATTCCACATAACATAACAGTCACACTCATACATCTTCTACTTAAATATCCGCCATTTATCTGTTTACTATTTGATTATAACTAGTGCGCATGTGTCGAATACGTATCCTTTTCACTATCGTCTAAACTTTCATTCATCTGACTAAGCGGTAGTCAGTACGGCGAACTCTCGACAGGTATACGTTGTTATTCGCGTCATGGCTTGTTTCCGTACAGCCGAAACGAAGTTTAAATAAAATGTGGGTAGACGTTAGCGGACGAGAAAGGCAAAACTACATGACACAAACAAACGGATCTTTTATTCCGGGGTAAGTTTCAAATAGCTTCTAGTTTTTATTTTTTGCTTATCAGGAAACGTTTGTAAGGCGCGGAAATTTATGGGCCAACGCAAATCAAGATTAATGTTGACGAAAGGATATTTTATGCCTGCCCTAGTTTTGTTTTCTTTTTTAGACGTCTCGCCTTTGCACACATCAGACCTCATGTATTTTTTGTTAATTTTTTTGGGAATTCATACCTCCATATGAGTAAGAGCCGCCGTAGCCGCGGAGTTTAAGTAGTTTCTTACAACACGCAGATTGCAAATTCGAATCCCGACTGTCATGTTGGCTCCGAAAATATGTGTCTGACGAAAAGTGGGTGTGTGCGTACTACCTACCCATTCGGGGACCCTTGTGGGAAGGCGTGAAGTTATATATGAAGAAATAAATACGTATAAATACTTATTTTTAACTTTTATTACAATAGCAAGTATACAGCAAATACAAGTTAAATAAAACTGAAGGTTGAAGGTAAACAAAGGTGGTTTAGTTTGGGTGTTATACGAAATTTTATGTCAGACATTGAATATGAGGTAATTTTTAACTTTACAAATTACCACATTTTTATTCTACACTAGAAATACCAGAATATATCTACAATTTATATTATGGCCATGGCCATTTGGTATGTTTAATTATAAATGTAATGTAGTATTTAGTAATGTTGTCTTTTGGTGATGTATATTGTAGAACCAGCTACAGACGGCAGACTACAAGGGTGATCAATCTAATGATAATTTGACGCAAACTAAGCGAAGTATTTCTGCTATTGGATTTCGTTCCATTACTACTTTATTTCCTGATTAGCCTGATTGTTCACTACATATAGTTTCGGTCATGAAGCAAAAGTTTTCGCAAGTTGCCTTGAGTAGAGGCAATTTGAAAAAATAATTATGCATTTTTAAAAGCACTACGTAGGTACCTAGTGCTATTCAAAATAGGCCTTCTCCATTTCACTCCGTTTGAACCCAAGTGACCTCATGTTAAAAGTTTGCCACTAAGTCAACAGAAGGTGTTCCATCTTCTCACTACAACCTTTACGATGATATCTGCGTGCGTCTGAAAACTTTCTAAAACAGTAGTTCGTACGCGTGTCCGTACGGGTCATGTCGCTCTCAAGTTGCGCCAGCTGGTGGCTAAAGTTATGCATTTTTATGGTACTAAATAATAAATACGGGTTGACGAGACAGTACCGTACCGGAAAGTTCAACACAACACCGCATAGCACCAACATAATAACATTATTTACACAACACAAAAAAAAATTTGCTAGACTTCTATAAGGTGGAGGTCCTGCACCAGTCGGGCAGTTGCCATCCATCTAGTTGTTGAAAGACATATTTCACTTTAACCAAATTTTGTCACATATAGATAACTAGCTGTGCCCGCGACTTCGTCGGCGTGGACGGCTTTTTATCTTTCGTAAAAATGTTTTTTTTTTTTCATTAAAATGTATCCTATGTTACTTCCAATACCTCCAAGGATAATATGTGTACAAAGTTTCATGATGATCGGTTAAGTAGTTTTTACGTGAAAGCGTAACAAACAAACTTACATTCACATTTATAATATTAGTAAGGATTTTAGAATATCCTGTATAATAAATATCCGTTTATCACGGCGAAAGTTACGTATTAAGTTATAGGTAACAGTATTCCGCTTAGTCATCCGAAAAATAAAATGTCTGATGAAGATATATGATGCGAATACGAAATCGGTTTTCGCGGTTCGTTTGATGTAATTTCACGTTAGAAGATAGGGTTGCTCTTCGTTGATTTATGTAAGATATTTCCCGTTATAAGTTTTGAAAAAGGTTTCGTCTTTTAATGCTGAAGTACCCCTTACCATTTATTGGCACCAAAAATAGGATATGAGTAGTTCATAGTCATATTGTTGCCAGTTACAATTTCTTTTTTAATTTATTTAATGAAACATACATAACAATTATTACAATGAAGCACACCAAAAACAAATGAGGTTTGTCCGGTATGCCGTACATTCTGCTTATTTATTAATTGGCTTAGGCGAGCTTTATTGGGTGCTACAAATCTAAGTGGGTTAAAAGTAGTTACCCTAAAAATCTAAGGCCTAAAATTAAAAACCACTATTCTTCCTTATAGTTTATAGTGTAAGTGTGCAACCTTCCGCTAATGTTTGAGTATTATGGGTACAGACTGATTACCTATGAGTACTCACGCACACTACATTGTCTCGGGTCATACTCTCCGCAACCCGCGACTAGAAAGTGGTGAGGCGCGTCTTCGTGGATGGCACTATCTGTAGTTGTATTGAGGAAGGTAGTAAGTACATGCCTTCAAATTATTCTCTTTGAGTTTTATGCTTTAAACAATTTGATATGAAAACTATATATAGAATTCACCACCCAAGTAGATCAATACGCACAATTATAGAATAAAGTTAGAAGTAAAGTTCGAGTTGTAAAAAATATTAGGTATTGAGGCATTTTGGCCTTGCGTTCAAACCTTCTTTCGTGCGTATTATACATAGGCTTGCAAATCATGCCTGAGTTAGGGAAGGCTGGCGGGCTGGAGAAGCATTTAAAAAGTAAAATTCAAGGTAACTTGTCAAATGTTCAGTGGGCACGATACGGCATGGTCTTTTTGTACCTTTAGTTATTACCTTAGCATAGAACAACTGGATTGGTAACCAGATCTGGCCTACCAGAACCTCATGACATTAAAGAAAAATATAAATTGTATTTTTATTTTTATTTTTTTTTATTTTTAATATGGCGATATGAAC
The DNA here is from genome assembly GCA_016069955.1 of Drepana arcuata. Lineage (NCBI taxonomy): Eukaryota > Metazoa > Arthropoda > Insecta > Lepidoptera > Drepanidae > Drepana > Drepana arcuata. The sequence continues at coordinate 549 of JACCPG010005740.1, read as the reverse complement.
TGTCAAATCTAATTACGAGTTTTGCTAACCCATGAATGAATTTTATGATTTGAAAAGCAGTTGTTCTGTAAAAATATCGAAAAAGCCTGTTCGATCTCATACATACATACATATCATCACGCTAAGGCCCTAGCGGGGTAGGCAGAGAGTATAGAGCGCCAGTTCTCTGACCTACATACTTCTTTCGCTTCGTCCACATTCATCAGTCTCTTCATATTCAATCTCAAGCCAGAAATACCGTTTTCAATGTATATCGCAAAGCTTTCAATCAAACTTACTCTTTGATTTTAAAGCGCGTCGTAGAATTAACCAGTAGGTATGTTGGGCTGAGCTAAATTGATAATTTTCGTCCAGTACATAGGGGCACATCAAATCTAAATAAGCAAGACTACATATTATATCTAATTACATCAATACCTATCTAAAATAAACATAACGATAAGTGAAAGCGTCTAACACTCGATGTCTAGCCAAATGGATACACAATAGTGTGAAGATTCCTTTCATCGATAGTGAAAATCCATCCGATTGTTCTCGCGAAATCGATCT
>JACCPG010005736.1:0-12881 GCA_016069955.1 Drepana arcuata | reverse complement strand
GATGGACTCGCCATCTGTCACGTTGGCACCTAATATACCTCTGGCGGAAAGTGGGTGTGTGGGTATTACCTATATACACCTCTGCCTACCCCTTCGGGTACCTCTACCTCTCTCCTACTTCTCCTCGACGAGTCTTCATAGATAGAGTATAATGTATCTAATTTCGAAATTCTTATAAAAATATGTCTTCCATAGGCAGAAAATGGTGTGGGAAGGCGTGAGGATATCTACTTGCTTTAAAATAACACTGTCCCAACAACCCAATCTATATCTAAGTCTTGGGAGAAATAGCACTGTACTGGTACTGTACTAGGCATCAGCCTACCCCGTAACTTACCTATGTTTAAGTAAATTTACGATATTAACCATTCGACTACAATCCTGGTCCCATCTTCCATTCCTATTTTAGCCATCGACTTGTACTACTTAGTCAAACAGGATCTTTTTAACCCAACGTAACAGTATCTCAAGTCGCAGCACAGTCGTGATCGTGTCGTCCACGTGTCGGTATAAATAGCTTCCAGTCAATATGCTAATGACCAGCCAACCGGTGTCAACTTTAGATATTTTATATAATTGTTCGCGATAAGGTTCATTGTCGTACGATTGGTGGATTAGGCTTGATATTACTGGGTATGAAAGACACGTGCTCGAGTGGTGGCAAAAAGAAGATTGAAATAACACTCCTATGGAATTTTTTGATGGAATGGCTTCTATTAAGCTTGTATGATGTTTGCGTGATGAACACAAATTGTACCTTATTCGGGGATGTCTTAGGTATTTATGTAAATCGCTCTGTGTGTTGCGTTGAGTAGTTTTAGGCAGGAAACTATGCATATTTTGTGATTTGCTCAAACTTATGTCCATAATTATTATTTCAAAGCAACGAAGCTATTCGTTCAGTAATCGTTACGTCACTTAATTTTTTTTCATCTACAATCTAGTAGTATTGACATATAATTTTCTTAATATATTATCTGTGGTGTCAAACCGTCGCCTACTTAAACTTGCTATTTCTCCAGAGTCCTTTGCGAGAGCAGCATTCGAATACCGTTCGATTTATTACTCGTCCAATCGCAACGAGCCATCGTTTGCTGACGTCACGAGCGGTAGGTATGATGTCACGTGTCACGTCAACAAAAACTGAATGCCTCAACGTCGGCCCGACCAAATCCCATATGATCGATACTGACACTGCATGAAATTAATTAAGCTATGTAGAAACTATTTATGTAACAGAGTACCTTAAGACAGTAGCTCAAATGGCGCGCACGACTCATATGGACTGTCAAAGCTCAATTAATAATCAGCATCGCTGCTCGTGAAAATAATTTATTATTGGGCACTCCAATCAAATCTCCGCGTAAATAGTTTAAAATTTATGGCATTGATATATTATTGCAGTTAAACTAGATATTAGATATGTTATAAACTGTTTGCTGATAGTATCCTTAGACATCAGTAGCCATGTTTCTAGATTTTTGAAAAAAAACGATTGAGTCGCCATACATAACTGGTTGAAATCTCAGGAGAAAAGAGGAGTTACACTTTACCGACCCTTAGAAGAGCCTTGATGACCTTTGAATGCTTTAAGGTTAGTATAGCTTATCCGCTAACCTTCTATAGTTCTAAAATCAAGTATATAACAGCGAATGTAAGTTAGTAACAATCCAAAGAGTCCAATTTTTATCCGGGTCCGACAATAAAATCGATCGATTAGCCCAAGACAACACACCGGATTGGCCATTGAGACAACGAATGCGCAGTTCAAGTAGCGGAGCTGACGCACTGTCCGCCTGATCGACTGTGGCAGGAATGTATCTGGTAGCCGGCCATACCATATCTTGGTCGTGCATCTAAGTAACTATTATTTTGAGAAGTAATTATTAATGTAAAGGTAGTTACCGAATTTCAGGTCGCTACACAACAATCGGCTAATGAATAAAAGAAAACTACGAGTGTCCAAGTAGCCGATACCCGAGCTAGATAAATGATGAATAACTTTTCGCTCCGTTCTTTTTTATTTTAAGCAATTATCAGCGGAATTTATACTTAATGCTTTCTTTTTTTCGGTTCGTCAGTTTTGATGTTTGATATGTGTGGTTGGAACGGGAGTTGGTTCGTTCGGTTTGATCAAAACTGATGCTTAGTTAGGCGTTTGACAGGAGCGCTGGTGGGTTATTAAGATACGGATGAACCTAACCAAATACGTATTTAGATCCTGTGTAGCAGATGAAATCATAAAACTATGTCGCTGAGACGCAGAAGCAGTGCTTCTGGGTTGGCTTAAGACCTGTTATGCTAAATGAAGATGATCTTTTTTTCACAAATGAATGAATCGATTGATAACTTAGGTAGCGAATGAGTTTTTGATTGATATAATTGGAGTAATATCATCCCAGTCAACCAACCTACTGGTGCCGCTAAGTCGTAAATGTTAGGAGACGCATATGAAGACGTTACAGGTACGCTATTGCCTGTCCTGGATTAGTTAAACTAATTACCGAAAACCAGAACTGGCCATTGGAAGCTGTTTCCCTCGAATTATAAGTTATCGGCACATAATAACCTTCCGAAAAAGTTATAGACATCGGAGAATTTGCGGCCGAAGTGCCTCCACTTTATTCGGAACTCCGACGTAAATTTGACAAAAGAATTTTATGAACGTATAAATTCGACATGTCGGTTGTTGCGAGGCCGATTGGCGCACATCGGCTTTTCATGCTTTTGCCGATTCGGAGAAACATCGAGTTTTTGCGTTAACAGATCGCAACTCGCTCAATTACCGACCAAATTAATGATTGAACACAATTTTTTAATGTGTGTGTGCTGAGCTAAAGTACATTGTGGCGGTGGATGTTACAATAGGATTTCAAAACCATAAATGGTGCGGGGTAACCAGTTATGACCGCTTATGATTCAACTACGCTTGCTCCTTAACATTTTTGTATCTTTTATTCTCAATAGAATTGTCCTGGTGCATTTTAATTTGCTCTTAGTTTATCCAGGACCAATGCGTTTAGAAGTGGAAACACCCTTAACTGTATGTGCCAATAAGCTATAATTTTTATGAAGTTTGTTTAATTTTCAATTACGTACTCGTAGGTAATTTGGATTGTGAATTATAAATGAGTACTTCAAATGGAGCAGTAAAGTTTATTAAAACATTTAAAGATTATTGGTGAATGAAAACTAAATAAAAAGCCAATTAAACTTTCATTGCATAATTTAGGTAATAGACGAACGGACATCCTGACAGATATGTTAAAACTTGTTCAATTTACACATGTTTTATGAATAGCCACAGCTATTACGAATTATATCAAACGGAAGCTCCTTTACATCGGTTCTATTACTTTATAAATCTTAATAAACCATGTGAAATAAAATTAAAATAAAAAATACATACGAACCGATTTGGATACATTATAATAATTACTAGCCGGATCGAATGAGCCAATATTTCAAATTAAGAACAATTCAAATCAAATCTTCGAATTCTCGTTAGAGCAGGACGCCCGTAGGGTTGATGACCCGATGAAATGTCAGCACGTGTTTATCTCTTTTACTCATTATGCATATACCATTCCCCGTCCCGTTCTTACAATGAGATGTTGATCTTGATACGTCACATTTTTAATAAACGAACTTCGTATGACATGGCGCACGGAAATTCGTTCCAATGATTAATATGGCCGCCGTCAAGCGTATAAGAAACTAATACACTTTGTTTTTAAACGTTATTAGAAATATTGATAGTTTCATGTCATTGCTCGTGTTTGTGATCACCCGATAAACGATACTAAGATAGAAAGTATGACAGAACTAAATTGAATGCACGAGTACAGCGTATAGGCCGAGAGCAGGCAAAAAAGGCGGCACTCGGAACATCTACAAAACTGTACTGTTTCGTTCTTGGACGCATTTACAGGGTGTAGAGAAGACGACGCGCGCGGTCTAATGTATGCTTTAAACAATTGCTTACATCAAAAAATATGAATTAGGATGTTGCCTGCATTTGTAAAGTGTGTACTATTTTTGGAATATAATCATGTCGCCTAAAGCGTTTCATATATTCTTACGATTCGTATTCTCATTTTAATTTTGACATTAATATGTGCGGCGGACATGTACAAAACAAATGAATAACGACTGACGAGGTCCCGACAAAAAACCTCCGAGCCGCGTGTACTAGACATCATACTGAGCGTGTTTCATTACAACTCAAATAAAAAAGTTCATATTTGACGTTTAACAAATTGTTCCTTTTTCAAATCGACCAATGAGACCATTGTGTACGCTCCTAATGGCGTGTTCTATTTTCAAATCTCATTCTCTTTTCAAATCTCGCTCGCCTTTCAGATTCATTCGAATTTGGAATGCGTCGGTTGAATCTATGTACGTTTTCCCACACGACTTTTTAAGTGTCTTTTTAAATGAGTTGATTAATAGGACGTTACGTTGGCGCTGATTGTTGCTGCACACCGCGGCCGAGATACGAAAACGTGTGCGTGCGCAAGCCACCATGCCTGCAAAGGCCCTACAATAATAATTACCTACTACAATGCGACACATGATAGAGTAGTTTCTATAACAAAAGTGAAATGTCGATGATTTATTGTCTTCAAATAAATTGGCAACGTGTTTGTGCTCGGGTGGGCAGAGAGTATTAAAATTTTAATCTAAAATATGCATCAAATCCTCAAAACAGCCAAATGTCGCGTCGCGGCTCTATCCAAGCGGGAGATATTGCCGAAATGCATAAACATCAAAGGGGTTTTTGTTAAAAAAAGATTTAAAATTGAAGGGCGCGTCCCCATATAGTAGGCAAAATGGAGTCCGAGATTATAATAACGATTTTAAAGTCCCCTCCTCGGTTTTTATTTTTAGTGTGTTTTTTGGAAGGGTTGCCTAAGTGGACGCGGGGTCCGATGGAAAATTTGACACTAACACTCCCAAAAAATGGGGTGAAGCTTTTGCATGTCTGCGTCCGCGATAGTGTTAGAGAATCAACGCCATATTTGGAATCAATATTGAATGCACGAGAGATGAAACAGGGGATACCATTGTTGAAAGAATTTTCAACCGAAGAGATAATCGCGACAGATGGCAAGCCTTTTCTCAAGCACAAATAATCAAACTTACTTGACACGTATTCAGGTTTATTTTAGGTGCCAACGTGACTAATTGCGAGTACATCGTCGTAACTCAAGCATGGCCTGACGCCTTTGAATTTCTTCTCAAACGTATGCAGGCTTCCTCTCGATGTTTTTCTTCACCGTAAAGCTCATCAAAATCAAACTCAAAATTCATCTTATAATTAAATATTTGCGTTGCAGGTGACTTAAATCACTCGGCTTTCTCGGTTTTACTTTATTAATCGGTGTTATTTTCAGTTTTGACATATGAGCAAAATATCGAATGGGATGTTAGTATATTGTTGTCCCACGCGAGGCAAACAACCCATAGTTGAATAGATTGAGGCCACCCGTTCCGTGATTCGACCAATCCAAGACCAAATCCGTACCAATTGTCGTAACAGACGCTTTTATCAATAAAAATAAAAACCTCCGAGGAAGTTACCACTTTGTAGCCGCATCTGACGATCCACTGACCGCTGTACAACATTCAATTGTCAACTCTATCCGCACGGAGTTATAGACGCAAACACAATGGGCGGAGGTCGTGATAGATTGTGAAATCAATTAAATTAGTCCTTTATTTGAATACGGCTCCAATTTGTTGGAGTACTCGTCGTCTATTTTTAATAATCAAACTGGGAGTTTATTAAATTTTGTTATTAGAAATAACGTGTTCAAAAGAGATTTCTGCAAAGGCTGGTCAGGGCAGAACAATAAGTTGGTTATTTAACATTATACATTATCAACTTTAAACTTATTGCGAAAGTATGCTGTGACGTCTATGCGCCTAAACTACGAAATATTGTTTCGTGAATTTTAGCTGTAGACAAATGCTGGACTATGGAGAAGGGCAAACAAAACAATCTTTAAGGAGGTATGAAACTCATAGTAGGGAAAAAGAGGATGTACCTTTTGAACGGGAACCCAATCATTTCTACTAATTACATGTAGACATAGTAGCGGGCACCAGCTATTTACGGCAGCCTAACCCCTAGAAATTGCTAGTTTACAACAAGTTCTAGCGTTAAGTACGAGCCTTAATCGAAGCTATTATAACACGACATAATTAAAAGTTTTGTATTCACACCATGCGTCCGCGCCAAATGGAATGAACATCAAATCGGTAAAATATAAGTTTATCAAACATAATGGCCCGTAGTTAGCCGAAAACGGGTTAGAAAGTAGCAATAATATGTTGAACGTACGCGCGGTCGAATATTTTCACTGATACGTGCTCAGGAGTCGAACCCCGAGCCGTGCATACTGATGGCAGTTATTGCGACTTTTCCGACTAACGCATACGTTTACACGACACGTTTTCAATAAAACCGCGCGATTTTAACGCAATGACGTGATGCGCAGGCGCCGCTGCATGCATGCCCATTGGCCGTGAATATTTCACTGTTAGTTTTTGGAATTGCATTATGTACGCAAATTCAATGAATAAGACCTTATTGACAAGTAATAATGACATAAAATTATACCTTCTTGCAGAAATCCAAGTGGTTATGAAACTGTTTCTCTTAACGGAATTCCCATTTCTTATTTGATTCTAACATGAAAGTATGAAAACTAATATTTAAAACATTCTGTTTACATTGTTATTACATATAGATTTTCTTCACTTCTCACGTGGTGTGACGGATCAGTTTAGTTAAGATATACTATCAGGGTTTGCATTCTGTCATCTTAACTTTGCATACACATGCATATGTGACATAAAGGACTCGCAATTGCGTACATAAATATCATTATGAAATTCCTCACGGGAAGGCAGAGACTTAGAGAAATCTTAAATGCTTAAGCCAACTTGCAAGGTATTTTTATTTGTGCTCGTTATATTTTTAATGAAATCATTTTTGGGCCATTTAAAATAAGTTTTTCCTAATTTTCATAGCACATCATATAATCAACCCTAAGATTTAAATCGTGCGTTTTCTCTAACACCTTTTGCGTAAAGGCTTAATATTCTTAACGGAAACCTCATTATGTGAGACGTTACGACTGAATTTCATAGTTCATAAGATGTGACGATGAAGTCAGATGGCTGGAAAGGCATCTTTGTTTTTCGGATCCTTTCTCAGACCGCCTAGTTCCACTGCCGAAAGATGAGTTTTATCTCAAGAAAAGATTATCTAGGCCGGGGCACGTGTCTAATTGTTCAATAACCTTACGAACTCAATAAATTTCAAACCAAATACCAATAAAACCCAATAAGTACGTCCTTAGTACGCACTAAATGCTTATAAGACAGATGTATAATTACAAATACGATTTAATATTCAATATAATCATAAAAAAAGAAACTAAACATTATGGACACCGATTCTGGTCGCCATATTGCTACTTGAATCCATTGTGAAACGTCAATAACGCGCATGCGTAACCCGCATATTAAAAACCAACGCTCCAACTAAACTAACTATGGGCGAAAACGGGAAACAATCGGCCCGTTCCATATATGAAATGCACGTTTGAATATGGAACTATTTAAAATTTCGAATCCGTTGCGTTATCGCTGCGACGTGTTGGCGTTTTCCGATTGTTCTTTTTATTTTAAATTTTAATTCCGAACGAGGACACGCCTATTACAAATATCCGTTTCATTAAATTAAAGCTTAGTTCTTTGCCGATAGATAACAGTCAATGGCGGTGTTAGTTATGCGCGAAGTTGCGTTGGTATTACTCAAAATATTTTTATATCAACTTTATCCCAATCGTCGGCACTACCAAGAGCGATGCTGTTGGTTATTACATGAAGGGACGACTCCCATTTGTTTGTAGTTTATTCATCTATCTTGTTATGATAATGTAAACATTTTGTTACTTATAAATAAACATAAATGATCCCGTATAATATTAATTAGTAAGATGTTGGTTTTATTAATAAAAGACATAAACGCGCTAAACTACTTTTAATATTTTTTAAATGGAACAAAATATAAAAAAGTATAAATATTGTTGATATAGAGCATCTCACATTATTTGGTAATTTTTTAAACGCTCCTGTGAGTTTTGAAACGTGGCAATTTTTTCCGACACGAAATATGGTATTCATAAAATCGCAGACATTTTCGTAGAACGCACGCGATTACGAGCCAGCCGAGCTCGGATACGCGACGTGCGTTCGAAACAAATTTTGTCACCGATAAAAAAGATTGATGATTTAGATAAACGTATAATTATTCAATTATTCAAATATCGAATGTTTAAGTTAAACGTTTCGAGATGTTCTAAAGCACCTTTAGGCGGTTGTTTTAATCAAAATTTGTCATTTTAATACCTTGATTTATTTATTTTGAACTATTTAACAAGGAACCGTGTTAGCCGACCTGTTGGAGTTGCCTGTAACGCAACGGTTAGCAGTTGAAATCCCGACTGTATCAATATATTTTTTTTAATTTTAATCCATCATGATCTACGTGAAGCATTGTTAGGACATCTACATACGTTTTCAAATTCAAAAAGGGATGGACTGTCGTACTTGGTAACGGCGATGGACTCGCCACTAGTCACGATGGCATTAAATAAATATATCAGGCAATGAGAGGGTGCTCTTAAACATACTAAAATACAATGGAATACTCGAAACCAGCGAACTTGTATGAAGATGAAATGAAAGAAACGAACGATGTGGATGGAGCGAAAGGGATTCATATTTAGGGACAATCGATCCACTCTCTCTGTTAACCCTGTTAGGCATGATGATATGTATGTATGCATATAAACCAGTCTATTTTCGTGTGATTTTATTGTCAACTTAGCAATAAGGCGGCTGTGTTTGTTTATTTGTTATAAATCGCACGAGACAACTTTCGAACGATAATATTTCGTCTCGCGTAGTGGTATTCGGCCAGACCAGGTCATAAATAATGTTAATACTGTATAAAAGGCGTTTTTCGACGAATTTATTCCCAAAAATGTTCGCTTTTGTGGCGAAACTTCGCCCGGGAAGTATAAAGTTGTTCATAAATTATTCATGCATGACGTATAAGTACTTTTGGGACTTAGTCACTGTTGCATTACTGATAATACAATATGGACTTTAGTGTTCAAAATTCGAACTTATACTTTTTAATTTTTCATCGTCTACCTTATATGGTGATCATTAGTGGCCAGCATCAATTCGTCTGTTGTTGCTGTCTGTCTAAAAAATGTATTTTCTCAAATTGAACTCTCGACCACATTGTTCCGGGCACAATCGGCATCTAATCTCAACGAACGCAATTATTAACGACAATTAAGTTGAGAAACGCTCATGAAAAAAAAGAGAATTAAATACATCGTTTTGTGAATACAGATAGTCAGACAAAGACGCGCACTAAACGCAAGTCACTTCATACGAATTACTGTTTCATTGTTTCAAAGTTGGGTAGACAAAAAGTTTATAAATATATAAACCCGCGTTCGATTTTCAAATGTAATTACATATTCGATTATGATTAAGACTTTATAAAGTTCTGATTGAAGCGGCAATGTTGAGTGCAGTACAGTCAGCATTGCTTTTTATGTCGGAACTAGAAGCTCATGTATTGGGGAAAAACTTTAAAACCGCAACTTTACCCGTGAAATTGAGTCTTATAAATATATTTTAATAGAGCAGTTTTATAAGCGATAGGTGAAAAAACTAGGGAAAAATATATATATACATGATTTATTTCCTGGCTTTATACACGTCGCCACACCCATTAAAATCTTAGGAAAATAATATGAATACAGCATGTATGACTTATAAGATTATCATCCAGTATGTTTCATTTTACATTCACTGTTCACACACACACGCACGCACAGACGGGATTACGAAGGGGGTGAGTCCAGTTCCATCAATTATTTTCGTGGACCATTCTGCTTTCCATTTTTAAAATAAACTCATAACATTGAAGGGGAATGTAATAAAATTACGCGGGAACTTTGAGGGTAAAACGTGTTTTGAAACTTTTTTTATGTAAGAACATTTATTATTAATGTTTTTTCAATGTCGGATCTAGTTACCACTATTAATTAATCTAAGAAGAGTTCGTGACAAATGCAGTGTTCCTAATGGCCTTTTGCGCGTCAATTTCTAAACACTATGCCCCGTCAAATACCTGGAAAGAAAAGAAGTTTTGAAATTAAGTGCAATTCAACCAAATAAATTTAAATTAACGGTTTGAAACCACAATTAAGTTCATGAATTCAAAATTCAAACCCAATAAGAGTAGATCGATCGCCTTCCAAATTTAAAATCTGATAGCTCACTGCAGCCGTATTGGTATCGATACAAAGGAATGGAATGAGCATGACGGTTCAAATATTTTTGAAAATGGTATATTAAGTGAAGCCATTATATAGTCGAGTGATTACTATTCGAGTATTCGACGGAAGCGTGTTATTAGAAACTATATTTCTGTATCCCCGTTACGTAACTATGGGATGGTGTATTTTAGTCATCGTCGCTTGATTTTTATATTATCTTTGATAAAATATCGATTATAGTCTCATAATAAGAAGTATCCCATTTGCGTATCGGGGTCAACGACTTGCGTATGCTGGCTGCGTGTGATGCTATGCGTCAAGTGACCTCTTAATGCGACTTATTGGTTACTCATTTAAAGAGGCTGCCGTACCACAGCCTAAACATTATGCGGTTTCTACACAGCACCATATGTAATTATGATTAGAAGTCGTTCCAGCTTAGTCTGTGATCTTTTATTCGATGTTCTAAAGTAACTCGGTAGCTGATTATTTTTTACAGCAGCCATATTTTATCATCGAAACGCATCAAAACATTATAAAATATAATAGAAAGACTGTTCAATCGGCGTCCGAAGGTGATCGATAATGCAGCCTATCGGCGATGTGGAAACATTTACTATGTCATTGAGACCGCCTATAGAAAACCGCCTACGCGCCTCAAACAAACACAGATCACGGAGAGTTCCAAAAAACATCATTAAATTCAATATTTTCGTTTAAAAAGCACTCCACATATCTTGACCATTAATCACTAAAACTACCGACCTTCAAGGAGAACATCGGAATAAAATCGGCAATCGAAATAAAGCACTTAAAGCGAAACGTCATTATCGCACAACATAAATAAAAAACACTGAAATCGAACGCAAAAATTGAATATCGGAGTCGATTTAAAACAGAATACGAATTTTAAAAATACGAGCTTGGCCGAGCGGCATTAATTAAAAATTCTCGGTAGAATATTCAAAAATAGAATTCGCATTCGAACGCTCCTTGTACGGATCTGGAGTTTGAATTTGGAAGGAACAAAAGGAGGAGAGCGCGGGAGCAACCCTTTTAGCGCTGATAATCTGTTCCTCGGCCGTGTTGAGTTCACTTTTTTATTTGTTGTCACTTTTTTGTCCAAACCAAGATTGTACACACATTCTTTACTCGAAACGAAGCTTTTTGGAACTCGCCTCCATAATGAATTTGTTTTTTATTCGCTTTAATAATAAATCCCGCGTCTGATTTAATTGACGAATGGTCACGAGCTAAATGTAACAATTTTAGAGGTCAATTTTAACGTGACATTTCGAAACGTTAAGTTATTTTACTTTTACTAATGTACAAGATCAAATCTATAGATAATATTCTGTACACATAAAGTGCACGGAACTACACATTACTAGAAATTGAATAAAAAAAGAATGAATAAAAACAGTCTGGTTCCACGGCTTAAATTGCTTGGAAATATAAAAATTTAAAAATAGAACGCAATCCTTCCGCCCTCGGTCGGGCGGTTAGTGCTTTACATGAAATATTATTTTATGGAATCAACATCTGCGGCTCAGTCGATGTGTGAGTGTATGTGTGTGGGTATTATTCCTACCAAAGTGAGTGCCGCGGCGAGGGGTTTATGTACACAAGTGAAATTACTTCAAAGTAACATGCTTCAAGTGGATGGGTGTGTTATCTGAACTAGATTCTTTCAATATTGAATTTTGGAATGCTGCTCTTTCATATGTATGTTACGCCTTTGCTTCAACTAGATCATAGTTAGGCACGAGCGTAAGGATATTATTTCAAAACAGTGTCACCTAACTCATGTTCTTTGACCTCTTATGTCTACCACTAAATAGCAAAAAAATATATAATCAATAATAGAGACGTTAGTTCCCTCTCGTATCACAAAATCCATTATTACAATCGCTCCGAATCGTCGAATCACTCGTCGCGGGTTCATTTTTTAAAATTGAAACGAAAAGTGGAACCCTTCCATTTTTAAATTGCTTTCGTCATGGCTGCTCCCTTTGCCAGTATTATTGAATGCAACAAAACGAGGATAATACCTCATCCTTTTATGTTTGACAAAATATATAACTTATTGTGGATATTAAATCTACGAGCATATTTTTCTATAGCTATTATGGTAATTTTTACCTTTACTTTACTTTTTTTTTCTTAGAATATTCATTCAGTATTTCATTCATCATCCTTATTATAAAAGAGAACTTCGTTTCCAATATTTACCAAAACCTTCTCCTTATACATACATACATACCTACAGCCATCTATCAATTTCTTCTCAGTATGGCTATACTTCCTCTCGAGATTTCCCTTCACTACAAAGCTCGCAGTGTGATAAATCACTCTAATTTTAAAACCCACTGGTACACCTTGATTTGAACCTGTAACCATGGCATGGTCACTAGGCACACCCACACATCAAAACTTAATAATTTCATTTATAATTAAATTTATCGAAGCTGCAGAAGTGGTGCTTTGTTAAAAACTGAATGA
>JACCPG010005734.1:0-17349 GCA_016069955.1 Drepana arcuata | reverse complement strand
CTTTCCGCCAGAGGTATATTAGGTGCCAACGTGACAGATGGCGAGTCCATCGCCGTTACTCAAGCACGACTATACATACGCCTTTGAATTTCTTCTCAGACGTATGCAGGTTTCCTCTCGATGTTTTCCTCATCGTAAAGCTCGTGGTGTGACTAATCACTGTACTTAAGTTTAGAAAAACTCATTGGTACAGTCGGGATTCGAACTTGCGACCTTTGCGTCGCAGGCAACTGCTCGAACCACTCGGCCACCACGGCTCTTTTTTTTATATTTATTTATTCTTAACCGGCGAGCATGTGTGAAGACACTGATGAATTTCGATGAATGGAAGGAGATATGTAAGACTAGAGTAATCTACATAATCAATACTCACTAAAGAGTAAATATACAAATACAAAACCGCCCTTCAAGGGGTCAGCAGAGAGAATAGAGCCCTAGTTCTCTCTCGACTTTCAAAACAAAACTTTAGCTTCGTTATCATACATACATATCATCACGAGTCCCTAACGGGGTAGGCAGAGAGTACAGAGCGCCAGTTCTCTCTAGACTTGCATACCTCTTTCGCTTCGTCTACATTTATCAGTCTTCATACAAGCTTCGATATGGTTATAATAAATATTTTTTATCCTCACGCCTTTCCACGAGGGTCCCCGAAGGGATAAGCAGAGGTGTATAGGTAGTACTCACACAACCAATTTCCGCCGGAGATTTATTTTAGGTGCCAACGTGACAGATCGCGAGTCCATCGCCATTACTCAAGCACGATTATACGCCTTTGAATTGGTTCTCAGACGTATGCTATATGTGTTTTATGATATTTCCAGATTTTCTGTGTACCTGAAACTGTCAGTAGTGATGGGCCTAAACTGGGTGCTAGAGGTAGTCAGCTTCAAGTACCCCAACTTCAAGGTGTGGAACATCACAGACCTGTACAACATCCTCATTGGCCTCTCAATTTTCCTCATCTTCATCTGCAAAAAGAAGATTTACAAGAAATTGAAAAACCTGTAAGTATTAAGCATAGACTCACACGTCTTGGCAGCTCTTTAGTACTTTCGAATTCGAGTAGAAAAAAGCGTTTATTTACAGTTCAAAAGGGCTTCATTCCGCGAACACTCAGATTGTGGAATAAACTCCTCTTAGGTGTTTTCACAGTGAGTACATTATGGAATTCCTCGAAAAGTAGGTTTATAGATTCCTGCAGGGGTAACGCACGATAACCCTGATATTGATCCTGTCCATTAGGTGGTGGTATCCGCCTACGGGCGGACAGCATAATCGTTTACGACCTTAGTGAGATAGGTTTACTGTTATTTCATGAATTTTTCTTGGTAAAATCCTCATATATATCCTCACGCCTTCCCACAAGGGTCCCCAAAGGGGTAGGCAGTGGTGGAGGATATATTTTAGGTGTTAACGTGAGAGATAGCGAGTCCGTCGCCGTTACTCAAGCACGACTATACATACGCCTTTGAGCTGGTTCTCAAACGTATGCAGGTACCAATGAGTTTTTCTGAACTTAAGTACAGTGATTAGTCACAAAACGAGCTTTACTGTGAAGGAAAACATAGTGAGGAAACCTTCATATGTCTAAGAAGCAATTCAAAGACCTATTTACAGTCGTGCTTGAGTAACGGCGATGGCCTCGCCATCTGTCACGTTGGCAACTAAAATACCTCTCTGGTGGAAAGTGGGTTTGGGTACTACCTATACACCTCTGTCTACCCTTTTGGGGGAATCTTATAGGAAGGCGTGAGGATATTATTATTATAAGAAGGATAATGTTACCATTACTGGCCACCCAGAGGCCACAGTAGGTAAACCTATTTCCATTTGCATGATTCATTCGCCTTAAAATTATTGTCTAAATAATAATTTCCTTAACTTTGTAC
The DNA here is from genome assembly GCA_016069955.1 of Drepana arcuata. NCBI lineage: Eukaryota > Metazoa > Arthropoda > Insecta > Lepidoptera > Drepanidae > Drepana > Drepana arcuata. The sequence goes on along the minus strand of JACCPG010005734.1, from coordinate 15,457 downwards.
ATATTGTACTACAATATACAACTAGTCAATTATACTCGCTGTGCCCGACGGTTTCGTTCTCGAAAATATTATTTAATTCAAAATTAATTCCTATCTTTCATCTCAATTCAGTTCGCAGTCTGTTTATTTACTACGATTTCAAACCTAAACCAGTGAACCGATTTTGATGAATATTGGTAAAGAGACAAATAAAGGCTTTGAAGCAAGCATCTGCTAACTATTTTACCTTTTCTAAGTTCTACTTCTGTAGAACTAAGTTCTACTAGTTTTCTAAGATAAAACGTAAGGTAGGGTAAATAGGTAAAAGAAGTAAAAAAACAGATTAACTACCTCAAACCTAAAATCCTCCTCTTAGCGCTCGCGCTCTGCCTTACCAGTCACGGACTGGCGTGATGATATCTATACCAATACTAGCTGTCCCGCCCAGCTTCGCTTGGGTGAAAAAGTTAAATTTCCTGAAACGCGACCGCAGTGCCACATCTCGGGTCTAGTTGTAAATCTTAACCATTCTCGACTGCGCTTGAATACACACAAAAATAAATCGGTCAAGGCGTTTAGAACGAGTTCAATGACTTACACACGGATACAAGAAATATATATAAGAGATAGATACTAATATTATATAAAAGGTAAAAAATTGTTTCTTTAAAGGCGCTAATCTCAAGAACTCCTAATCTGATAACGTCTAATAAATCGAGGAACGCCTGCTGCACGCACGAAAAAATATGACTCATTGTCCCATTACGCTCATTGTAAAGGCATGATCTTGTTATGACGTTTTCAAGTTAAACTATCGTCCGTAAACTGACTTTACAGACAACCAATTTTTTTATTAGATAACCCCTTTTTTTAATGAGACTAATTACACTTTTTTAATCCAGGTTGGGCAGCTTCAAGCGGCCTGGTTGGTATCCTTCAGGCAACAGTCGTTCGAGCAGCACCTCAGACTCCAATTCTAGCCAAGAAACGACGCTCCCTATATGTGCAAGCCCGAGAGGACCCACCTACGTTGACAAAATTAACATGATAAATCGACATGAAATTGAACAATTGAAAATTACTACAAGTAATAGTGTATTGTAGTTCTATGACCGCCTCTGTGTCTTTGGAATTACTTCACATAGTAGCAAGTGTTACCTACTCTCTAAAACAATGAAAACGATGACAATAGTTACGCCGGTCTTGCCATAATATTGAGGTAACTTGAAAAATCTTAATGAATCATATTAAAATTTTCATCAATATTATCATTAAAACTTTAGATGACAGTTATAAGAATGATAATTTCATTTCGCAGAAGAAGTATGCAATATTTGTGTACAATTGAAACGTCATCATTTACATTATATAATATAATAATATATGTATACGTTAAGTGGTTCTGGAAATCCAAACTGGCCTATATGATTACATAAGAAGAAAGTATGAAAGAAAGATAAAGTAAGAATACCTAATTATTTTTCTTAGGAGACTAAATGGGAACTTAAGATGTCATAAAGTATCAAGAATTGCTTGCGTAAAAATTTAGTTTAAATGTAAATATTTTTACACGTTGAAAGTCGTTACTTAAGTCGTCTAAAAGGATTTATATGTCATAAATCATGGAGAATTGCTTTCTTTACGTATAGATATAAATATTACACACGTTCAAAGTGGACGAAAATAATCAATAACAAATGTAATCTGTTACAAATTGTCAGATTCATATTGAGTACCAGTTTGGTGACGTCAGGAATACTGGATATCAAAACGTGTTGTTGAAAAGGTTAATGCCGATGAGTTTAGATAGGAGAGGCCTGCTTTTGCTTGCATCTGCCTACCCGGCGAGGGGCTCAGTTTAAATACCTGTTAATTGACTTTGAGTGTGGTTGAATGAGAGGTGTGTCGATGCATATGAGAAACAGATTTAATATAATATGTTTAGTTAAGATTTATAAGCGATGGTTGTGAACGATGCGGCCATATCCTAGGAATGTGTCAAGGAAAGGAAAGGAAAGGAAACGAAGGAAGGAGGAAAAATGTAGATGTGGCGAGGAATTCCTGGACCAGTCTGATACACATATCCATTTACTTATATAGTCACATTGTAGGCTTTTGTTATAAATTAAATATTGTTAAAATAGGCCCAATGTTTTTTTACTTAAAAAATTAATTACCTTGTAATACCTTTCGATTCGAACTTCGCCAACTACTCGAACCACCACGAGCACGGCTCCTAATAAATGATATACTGATACTCAATACCCGAGGTAGTCGACTAGTTCAAAACGTCGCCTGCAACACAAATATTGCTAGTTCGAATCCCGACTGTACCAACGAGTTTTTCTGAATTTAAGTACGGTGATAACTCATACAACGAGCTTTATGGTGAAGGTAAGCATCGAGAGGAAACCTGCCTGCATACGTCTGAGAAGCAATTCAAAGGCGTATGTATAGTCGTGCTTGAGTAACGGCGACGAACTCGCCATCTGTCACGTTAGCACCTAATATGTATCTCTGGTGGAGAATGTGTATGTGGACACTACCTATAAATCTCTACCAGTTCGGGAAGGCGTGAGGATATATTTATATATTATTAACGACAAATACGTGATACATTACCTGACAGTCATATAGTTCTACATTAAGGATAGACTTCACTTAGTTCGTAAATGGAACCGATAGATGGCGCCACATGTCGTTAGTCATGGCTATTGTAAAGAATCTTCTCGTCCATCCCGAATGTATATAGGCAGACAGACGTGTCAGCCACTTTCCCCAATGATAATATTGAAATGGGTCTTAATTTAAGTAGCGCTGTGTATTTGGTGGCATTTGGTGAAATTTTATATACGGGCAGTTTTATACAAAAAATATGTTGTCTTCTAGCTATATGGTATTGTGAGTATATTTATATTATATCCTCAAAACGACGCAATAAAACTAATAGCTCGATCGACCAAATAACCAAACGGGAATAAATACTCACTTCGAAACATGTTTTTTTTTAGAATCTATTAATAAGCCAATACAATAATTAATTAGCTTCCTCTTATAGTACATATGTACCTACATGTGAGCAGCTGCCCATTTTCAGATATTGTGTATATAAAAGAAATTAAATAAAAAAGAAGGAAAATCATTATTAAACTTTTTGATTTTTGGTACTGTAATTAGGATACCTGAAGTCAGGTACTGTTTAAAAAGTATGCAGAGTATTTCAAGTCTCGATCAGACCTATTGTTGAATCTGTGCCCAGCCCGGAAAAACAATTCCATAGAGAACGTGCGTATAACCTATGGTTCCAACTAGTGTTTAGACCGTCGGAGGAGTCATCTATAATGTAGGTACTTCCGCGTTTAAAGTTTTGTTAACGATTTGTCATTAAAAAAGATAATATAATATACAATATGTTTCAAATCATTGTTTGTATATCATGATAAAATAATTATATAAATGAAGACACAACATAAGTAAAAAATATATACAATAAAATAAATACAATATTTACCTAAATTAAAAATATTGTTTTATTCGTTTAGACATCGTTAAGGCGGTGACAGTGGAAGAGACGGGGAGACCCAGTGGTTGCATGTGGACTGAATAATGATGATGATGATCAAAGATTATAGATTTGAAATAAATGGGCTTCAATTCTATTACTATAAAGAAAAAATTAAGCCTCGCTTCATTGCCGGAGGACAGTTATAGGCGCTAAGATGATAAATGCCGTTGAACCACAAGCGACTTTTAGGCTAAGAAATTGTATCGTAAAACGCTATAGTGGCATCTATAATAACTGGCAATTAACAATTAATAAAGAGGCAAAGGGTTGTATAACGCAATAAAATTATATAAGGGTTAATCTAATGACCTACTTACGAGAGGCAGAGATTTATTGAATAAACGCGCTAAGCTAATGACTTACTTGTGACATTGTTTTCATTAGATCACCCATTCAGTGAGACTATACACCATAGTACTGTTAACTAATGGAGTGGACAATATGGGCGTGGGAAACCGCGAGACACTACTAGTCGTCACAATTACGCTGTAACTTTAGCTGGCTACGAGTATTTATCTGTTGTCAATACAAAACTATATAGTTGGTTTATCCTTGTAACGACCCCGTCACAAATGGAATCGAAACGCTCAGTGTTATTTATATTGTGTATATTAGGTCAATGCGAAAGATATATCGCTATTAATTGGGAGTTATTTAAGTTAAGTAATCAATTTCAAACTAAAAGAGGCATACACGAGTCAAGCCTACCGCCTTGTTATCATAAAGACGGACTGTGTATCTACAAATGTTGTAAAAATAATGAGTTCGTGTATAAAAAGAAGGTGTGTCGCATTCGCAATGGCACTAGTGATTTCAGAGACTTGAAGGTGTATGACGAAAACATGGTCAAAGCAACTAAGACGCCGAATGATCTGTTTGCTATAGTAGAAAACAAATTTTCTAATGAACAATTCTGGTCTTCATCATTTGATTTACAAACGTTTAGTAACTTCAAATTGTATTTGACTGAGGTAAGCATATTCAATTGTACTCACAAATATAGTATGGACGAGTGATGAAACACTAAAAAAACATTGAGTATCTTAAAGAAGTGGCAGAGAACGACCACGTTCCAAATACTTCGATCAAATTGATCGAGTACTCAAGGATTTGAACGTTGCGAGTAGTCAAAGCCGGTGAGCATGTTTGATACTAAGGCTTGCTAATGTTCGACGAAGCGTCTTCTGCTCAGTATCCGTATCATAAAACGTATTCCAGACTATAATTAATTAACCCAATTTATTTCAAAAGCCGCCGTTCTAGGATTATTGAGTTAAAATCATGAATGCATTATGTAGATGTATCATCTTTTGCTGTTGCTTCTCACTTTATTTTATAATATTTGTAGGCTTTTAATGATATAGTTCGGTTTCTAGTTAATTATTATTTTATTGCGTTATCAAAATAACTTTCAGGATTATATTACCTACCTAAATTCACGTTGTCCTATCTCTTGGGCACCTAATCTCTAAATATAACAAAACTTGTAAGTCTTTTTTATTTACAATATCAACAATTAACAATATTTACAAAGAACAGTTGAAACTAACTACTTACAGATAAAATATTTGTCCCAAATCGGTATCCCGAGGCAACGTGCCAAGAAGACTAGCAGCATTGCCACGCTGAATAGCAATGTAAATTATTCAATCGTAACAAATGTGTACAATTTAAACCAGAGAATATAAAGAAGACCAAGAGTCGCATTATATGAGTCGGGTCCAAGATCAAGTGTCTCTCATGACGTATAGGGAGGTCAAATTTATATATTTATTAAGAGATTACGCTGGACAGAATTAAATGAAAGGATTAGCATCAGATTCCTCGCAAGATCTGGCCTCTTAAATTATGATTGATGATATAAAAATAACAATAAACAAAATAACGTCGATATCCTAATACCAGCATTTAAAATGCTTACAGATCTTTATAGTTATCAGAAGTAGACTAAATAATATGATACTATATCCGGCTACACATGTATCATGGTCACGTGTTTCCACGATATCTGAGCTTCCTACGTGATGTCGTAACAATCGCAAACGCTGGCTAAACCGTACGACATAGATGAAATTATTGTACTACGGAATTGTATATCTTAAAAACATAACAAAACGATAAAAAAGCCGCGATGGTATATATTTATCTCTACAGAATAACTCTCTATCTTCTATCTTTTACAAAATGTTTATATCTACATTTCACTCGTGCGAAGCCGGGGCGGGTCGTTAGTATATAAATATATATACTACAACTACTACAGGTAGAACTCTTCAGTCTACATGTAATACATTGAATGTTTCAGAAAGGCACCCTTATGTTGGAGACACCCAACTCCTATCCAAGGTTCTCTACGCTCCACAGCGGTTGGTTTTGTCTAGATCACAAACGTATTAGCCGCCATAGCCCCTACGTGACCAGGGTGTGGGTAGTCATACCAGATTCTGATGCAGCCAAAGGCTTAAGTGGCGTAGCATACAAAATTGTCGGTAAGTAACCATTTTTATACAAGAAAGTAAATTAGTTCGTTTTCATGCCTTCTCACTAGGGTATAAGCGGGTATAAAGAAGGGGTAGATTTAACATAGCATCGTTCATCGTCTTTTTGCCTAAATTTAAGAAGCCAACGTGACAGTAGGCGAGTCCGTTGATGTTTCCCAAGCACTATCTACAAAGTATTACATCTTTGTCACTAATCACTGTACTTAAGTTCAGAAGATTGTTACATTCGAGTTTTGAACTTGCAATATTTGTGCTGCTGGCAGTTACTCGAACTCGGCCACCACGACTTAACCCATATTAAATAGGAGATATATTTCTATAGCGAGTTTCTTGCTGACTCAGACTAAAAAAACCTTTTTTTTTATGCAACAAGAGTGGCAAACAATTATACGGCCCACCCGATGAAAAACGGTTACCGTAGCCTATTTACGTTATACTAAGTTGGCAGCATAATTGGGACTAATCCCTCTGCTGCCAACACAATATAACAATCCTCCCCCCTCCCCAAGGAGCTCATTACTGGAAACCTTATTCACCGCGTAGTAACACAATACAAAAATAGTGTTATTTGTCTACAGACTTCTATAAGGTGGAGGTCCTGCCCCAGTCGGACAGCTCCAAATTCGAACGAGAAACCCGTTATGCCCTACCTCTCTTAAACTGCCTACCCTAAATACCCTGTTAATATATGTACATAAATATTTCTAGCGCTATCAGTAACCATCGTGTTCCTCGGCATAGTGTTCGCCATATACACTTCCCTGACTGAATTACACACAGTGTCCGGCTGGATACTAACCGCCTGTGTCGCTTGCCTCTTCTGGCCTCAAATCTGGTATCTATACACTTACGTCGGAAATCAGACGATTGAGGAATGCCTTATCTTTTGTAAGTATATTTTTCAACCGACTTCATTGCTACAACACAATGCTACAATCATTTAAAGAACCCGAATTTGTTTTATTTATATTATATACCCTCACGCCTACACACACATGGGTCCCCGAAGGCATAGACAGAAGTAGAGGTAATACTCACACACCCACGTTCCGCTAGTTAGGTTGCAGGTTGGTTCTCCGCCTTTAAATACATACATACATATAATCACGCCTCTTTCCCGTAGGGGTAGGCAGAGACCACTTTTTTCCATTTGCTACGATCCTTACATACTTCTTTCGCTTCGTCCACTTTCATTATTCTCTTCATACATGCTCTTCGGTTTAGGGTACTCTTGACCTGACCTTTTTTCAAGACGTCCCTAATTTGGTCTAGAAACGTCCGTCTAGGTCTACCCCTTCCAACACTCATTCACACTCGCCTTATACACTTTTTTCGTTTAAATCAGTATACTATATTAGTATATAATAAAATAATTAATGTGGACGAAGCGAAAGAAGTATGTAAGTCTAGAGAGAACTGGCGCTCTATACTCTTTGCCTACCCCGTTAGGGACTTGGCGTGATGATATGTATGTATGTATGTAATAAAATAAAATAAAAATAATATATAATTCTCATGCCCTACAAGGGCCCCCGAAGGGGTAGGTAGAGGTGTACAGGCTGTACCCACACACCCACTTTTCGCCAGAGATATGATATGCAGATTTCCTCTCGATATTTTCCTTCACCGTAAAACTCGGGGTGTGACTTATAGCTGTCTGTACTTACGTTTTGAACTACTCGAACCACACGGCCACCACGGCTCTATCTCTATATATATATATATATACCTACATAATATAAGATTGATTTTATTTGCAGCTTATATTACTTATTATCTGCACATGGCAGCTTATCTGTGGATGAATGTGATGTTCTTTGACATTTGGTGGGAGACAAGGTGCGTACTACATAATATGTTCAAATCAATTGACAATTTTAATGCGACTAAGTTTTTTTGAGTAAGACTTTTATGAAGCAAAACACTCGACAGCAAAAAACTTATGCCCATAGAATATAATATACCTAAATAGGTATAATATCCTCACGCCTTCCCACAAGGATCCCCGAAGGGCAAGGCAGAGGTGTATAGGTAGTACCCACACACCGACTTTCCGCCCGAGATATATTTTAAGTGATGAAGATGGCGTGTCCATCGCTGTTACCCAAACATGACTACATACGCCTTTGAATTGCTTCTTAGACGTATGCAGATTTCCTCTCGATGTTTTCCTTCATCGTAAAGATCGTGGTGTGACTGATCACCGTACTTAAGTTCATAAAAACTCATTGGTACAGTCGGTATTCGAACTTGCGATCTTTGTGTCGCAGACTACTCGAACCAATCAGTCACCACGGCTTCGAGTAATAGTCAATGAAGCCAATTTATAAAATGTATTTGGAAAACTAAAATACAACTATGGAACCCTACACTGCACGTGGCCTGACACGCTCTTGGCCGGTTTTATATTTTGGGATCGAAGGACCAACCTATTTTCAGTCTTGTTTTCAAGACAACATTATACACATGTTACATATTTACCTATTTCTTCAGGTCTAGATACAAAAACTCATCTACAACATTCGACCGTCGAGGAGCTTGCTTCAAGTTAATAATTTATTTCCTGTACGCTCAACTTCTCCCGTTGATTCCCGCTGTTTGCTTCGTAGTATTGAATAGTATACCATTGGAGCACCTACCCTATCTTGTCACGCCAAGAATCCCGCAGCAAGGGTGCAAATTGTCTGGTATATAACCTTCTTTTTACATACATAAATATCATCACGAACCTCTAACGGGGTAGGCAGAGAAAAGAGAGCGCCAGTTCTCTCTAGACTTGCATACCTCTTTCGCTTCGTCCACATTCATCAGACTCTTCATACATGCTCGCTGGTTTCGAGTACTCTTGGCGTTCCCGTCTTTTTACATTTATAACGAAATTCACACCGAGTTTTTCTTTAGTTAGGCAGACAACGTAAAGCTACAGTTTTCTCTTGATTCTACTTGACCTCTAACGCTTCCACATTAATCAGTCACTTCATATATGATAAGCATCATACATGCATGGATCAAAAATCGGCGTTCGGATCAACCTAGCATTATTTTCGTGTAAAATAACGCCCTTAGATTTTTTTATGATGGTTAGCAACCACGTAACTTAACTCCCATAACGCTTACAACACCACGTTATCACACGCGTGTTGCCGTATAAGGACCAACTTACAACTGATGAATGTGGGCGAAGCGAAAGAGGTAGGTATGTAAGTTTATAGCAAACTTGCGCTTAGTCGACTCTGTGATGGGGATGGGGATTGCGGTCCCCCTCTAGGGGACTCGATGTGATGATGAATGTATGCATTAACGCGATCTATTTACAGGATGGCCAAAAGTGTTCTACCTTCACATACCTCTTCTGATTTCAATTACGATGAATTGGCTGTTCTTTCTGGGCACTGCGTATTTAAAGGTGTGTGCCAAGCGCATTGGAAACACAACCTTTCCAAGGTTAAAGTATAGGTAAAGATTCAGTCATTAAAATTATAGATATATTTTACAGAAACGTTAAATTAAATCCATCTCGTTTATCGTTATTCTTGTTTATTGATATCTTCCATCATCATCATTACGTTGGTACCAACGTGACAGCAAGCAAAGCAGTACATTCTTCTTTGAATTTCTCTTCAAACGCATGCAGTAGCTACGCATGCTTTTCTTCACCATAAAATTCATGGGGAGACCAATCACTGTATTTAAGTTCAGAAAATCTCATTGGTACAGTCGGGAGACCATGCAATTTTTGCGTTGCAGGCGACTTCTCGAACCACTCATCAACCAATTCATCTTGTTTATTTTTAATCAAATCAATTTGTTTAATGTAGAATTACTTAAATGCGAACATCATTTACACAACATACTATGCTTAATGACAAAATTACACCCTGTTTGAGGTCACATCAATATGATGGCGGCTTTATGGCATGGTGCCCTACGTTTTACTTTAATACATTACTATTGTATGCAATATCTTAAAACCATATCGACGACCGTCTGGTCTAGTGGTTAGAGCTCCTGACTGCGAAACTTGAGGTCGCGGGTTCGAATCCCGCTGAGGGTAGAATTTGTGTGATGAACGCGAGTATTTCTATCTTAGTCTTGGATTTCATAAGTATTTATGTATATATCTATCTATATAAGTAAATATAGTCTTGTATAGTTACCATAACGCAAGTTTTGCTTAATTTGGGACTAGGTAAATCTATGTTCGTGTGTGAATTGTCCCAGGTATTTATTATTTATAATTTATTAAAACCATTATTGCAGACTGCAGACTTACTTAAAGCTTTTGATAGTCGTGACTTTGGAACAGGTCTTGAGCATGTTAACAATAACCAAGCCGACTGAACATCAACGCATGACGGTGCTGGCAGACACGTGTCTATTTTTCCTAGGTCCAATGTTCTTCTTGGTGTTCGTCTGGAGGCGAGAAACGCGACGAGTGCTCCTTGAAAAGTGAGTTCATAAGGTCATCTACGCATTACATACGCGTCTACTGTCTATGCTACCAATGTCATCAAAATATGGTATTTTGATTTGGTTACCTCTCAAACATTGAAAAGAATCTTCAATAAGCTTGGTTTTGGACAAAATATTGTCTAATAATGGATTTGATAATTAATTAATTAATACAAGTTTGAAGCCCAATATAAAATTGTATCTTACTTTTTCCCATAATGTTGGTATTTTTTCTTGGTTTTAATGGGAACAAACAGGAAATACCAAATATAAAAAAATAAATATAATCTAATTGAGAACCTTCACTTCTATAAATCGAGTTGTCTACTCACACCGCCATGATTGCTGGTGACGGGGGAAAAATATTTTCACTTAAAAGACCCCTTTTTGTGTCCCTTATTTTGAATTAAAAAAAAATATTGGCTTGCCTGTATCTTCATAGAAATAAAATAACTATAAGACATCAATAGTTATAGCTTAATATGCCTGATGTGATTATGGACACTTATGGACTTTCAGATTATTAAGGACGTGGAATCTGGCACTCAATAGGGGCTCAGCGCTCAATACCGACGGTAGCCCAGATATGACACACCAATCGATGATAGAGTTACAGAGTAGCGATAATATAATACGCACCGACTGAACATGATAGACCAAATACGCTTACGGGCTGGAAAAGGCCTAGAATTACAGTGATTGCCTCGCCTTGGAATCAGGACACCGTATTTACCCAATCTAGATCCTACCACTGAAGTATTTGATTTGGTGGGTATTGCTAATGAATATGTTGATTTCTAAAAAATATATAGTTATGTATAAAAACAACTTTTTATTTCATTCTTTTTTCCGGGTGTCTACGGAGACAAGTCGTAGGTAAATATAACCCTATGGATAATAGTAGGTACCAAAATCTTAGGAAAAACAGACCCATTGATTTGTTCTCAATTTCCTGCCAATTAAAGTGTTGATATTAATATCAACAAATATAATGCCGTCTCTACATATATTCGGTTGTAAAGTAGTCTAACACAAACTGTAACAAATTTCAAATAAATGCACGTAGCGTGAGTTCCGGAAACTTTTGCTACTTAACCGGGCAAAGGCGAGACCTAGGTGTCCAGCCAGGCACTTTAGTGCTAAGCAACACAGCTAAGGGCACCCTCTGCGGGGTACGGACCTCGGCTTAGGGCGTTGCTGGATCGCGAGCAAGGGAACTGGGCTATATAATAATATATCCTCACGCCTTCCCACAAGGGTCCATTAAGGGATAGGCAGAGGTGTATAGGTAATAACCATACACCCACTTTCCGCCAGAGGTATATTAGGGGCCAACGTGACTGATGGCGAGTTCATCGCCGTTACTCCAGGACGACTATACATACGCCTTTGAATTTCTTCTCAGACGTATGCAGGTTTCCTGTCGATGTTTTCCTTCACCGTAAAGCTCGTGGTGTGACTAATCACTGTACTTAAGTTCAGAAAATCTCATTGGTACAGTCGGGATTCGAACTTGCGGCCTTTACGTCGCAAGTAACTGCTCGAACCACTCAGCCACCACGGCTCCTAAATACATATCTGGCAGTAGGTAACAATTTAGTAGAAAGGTTGCCACAATTATAAGTCAACAAAATACTATGAATCTGTTAACAAATGTATTCACCTTAGCATGATACTATTAAAAAAATAATATTTATGTACATACATACTTAAGATTCATATCATCTCGCCGAGTCACTGACTGGATAGATTTTCATACATACCTCTTCACTACAAATTTATATATTTCTATATATTTATTATCACCATTTACATTTATTAATAATCTGTGACCACTATAGACGGCTCACGTCACTCACTCGTCCTGTCAATATTTTACGTAGACAGAGATATTTTATCTGTGATGTAACCTAGCATGATTGATTTTGTCTTAAATTTGAACCCTCAAGTTCTCAGCTGTTCGGCTGCATAAACTGCATTGCGCCTGTCTGAACTTAAGCACTAAGTACCTACCCTGAGCCCCGGCCGGATATAATTTTAGTCACCATGTCGACCTCGGTAGACGAAAGGTGTGTGCACTTCGCTGTCAATAACATTCAATGGCATAATGGTCGATATTAAGTATTGCTTATATTTTCTAGGGTTACTGATGAAGTGGAGGCCCTGGAGGCGATTTTAATGGAAGATGTTATCATAAAACGCGTCGATAATATGCCAAGTGTAATAGAAACTATCGTGCACCCTTCGACAGGGGATGATATCGACCTACAATACGTATGTGTAACGCTTGAAGTTCGTTTAACTCCGGAGTACCCCGACTGTAGCCCTGAGGTGATCCTCAGGAATCCGCGAGGCCTCGACGACCAACTCCTGGCCACTATTCATTCACAAATCAAAGATAAATTGATTGATTGCTTAGGCCAACCAGTTGTTTTCGAACTCATTGAGGTGAGTATTTTAAGATTAAGTTTTCCAAAAGATGTCTTATTATTATATGACATGAGAAGATATGCATGTTTGTGTACATTATGTTTGTATATCACCATTTAGCCCTTATGGGGTAGGCAGAGTGAGTAGAGTAGAGTTCTCTTAAGACTACGTTTATATTTGAATTTTACTATGCTTTAACTACAATGTAGCTACAATACAATACAATACAGCACAATTTAGCTTTAGGCACATACATTCTTAAAATATCTGGCATTAAAATTAATATTTTTAAAACATTAATTACCTATACATCTTTACATTGTCTTCGGTAGTCACTCACTTGTTTTCCTGCATATGATCAGTATCTTGACAATAAGTAACTTATTGCTGATTAGATTATTGTTATTATCCTCACGCCTTCACGCCGGGGACCCTTATGGGAATAAGGGTCCCCGAAGGTGTAGGCAGAGGTGTATAGGTAATACCCACACACCGGCTTTCCACCAGAGGTTTATTAGGTGCCAATGTGACAGATTGTGTGTAAAATGAGATTGAGTGCAGATTTTTTTACATTGTATTTTAATCTCTTCTTATTATAATTTTACCTCTTTGTCTCTTGTGAATGTACTACACCCAATCTCATTCCATTTTTTTTACCTTTTTTAAATAATGTCAGCTTAATTCTTGCAGCTTATCCGTGAAAACCTGACGGAGAGAAATCTGCCTAGTGGGCAGTGTGTGATATGTCTGTATGGCTTTGTGGACGGGGATGTGTTCATCAAGACCCAATGCTACCATCACTTCCACAGCCACTGCCTGGCTAGTCACCTAATTGCAGGCAGGAAGTACCATAATGAAGAACTTGAGAAGCTCCCGAACTGGCAGCAAATGCAAGCGCCCCCATATCAAGTAATTAGTTCATTAAAATTTAAAATAACTTCACAACTTTATTTAGTCTGGTTGTCCACCCTCACCATAATTTTCAGTGTTATTCACATTCTCCTTGAATACTAACAAGGACTTGCCATAGATGCTTTCGTATTTTAACAGTAGGAAATTTATCAAATCCATAATATGCTAGGGAAGTGCTTACTTCGAATCATTCCCCCATTCTATTAATTTTTATAGGGTGCCAAGCCAACTCTGTTCAACCAAGAGTATTTCATCAAGAGACACTAGCAGTATTGATGCTGACAGAATAAAATGTCACTGAATTTGGCACAGAGATTATTAGCTGGATAGAACAAATTATATGGTTTATTTCAAAAATACTTCCAAAAAAATTTACATTTTACGCGGGTGAAATCATGAGACATAGTAATCATAATTTAAGTTTTTAATAATAAGTCATTCAATTCAAAATTCAATAAGTCATTCATTCACAAAAATAGCCGTGGTGGCCGATTGGTTCGAGCAGTTGCCTGCGACACAAAGATCGCAAGTTCGAATGTACCAATGAGTTTTTCTGAACTTAAGTACAGTGATTAGTCGCACCACGAGCTTTACGGTGAAGGAAAACATCGAGAGGAAACCTGCATACGTCTGAGAAGAAATTCAAAGGCGTATGTATTGTGCTTGAGTAACGGCGATGGACTCGCCATTGTCACGTTGGCACTTAATATACCTCTGGCGGAAAGTGGGTGTGTGGGTATTACCTATACACCTCTGCCTACCCCTTCGGGGATCCTCATGGGAAGGCGTGAGGATATATTAATATATAAATTAATATATCCTCACGCCTTCCCACAATACATATTTACATATATATATATATATACATATATATATAAATCACAAAAAAATGTATAAACTAAACTAAGTTAAGAAGATACTTTAGTAATCAGACAACAACATGCATACAAATAAAGATAGATATATAAATGGAAATCCAAGAATAAAGTACACATATTTGTGGTCTTCCTACAAATATCTGCCCTCTGTGAGAATTGAAACTGCGGCCTCAAGCTGCCCAGGAGCTTTGACCACTTAGACAAAATTACTGAAATATTCCTCATGATCATGATAATCTTGTATTTAACTTGTTCATCATCAGTCAATCAGTAATCTAATCATGTAATTTCAGCAAACATGCCCAGTCTGCCGCTGCCCTGTCTCGTGTGACGTGGAAACATTACAGAAGGCCCCGCCTCCACTGGAATCCATCACAGCACCTCCCTTCTGCCTGACTGCTGAGATGAAGGTAATATTAGAGACTATCTTGATTTAATTGAATATAATTTATCAACATTCATCAATAAAATCTTACTAATATTATAAAGGCGAAAGTTTGTATGATTGCTGCTCTTTCACGGCAAAACGGCTGAACCGATTTCTGGCTTTTTTGGCCGAACCGATTGGCTGAAAGTTGAAATAGTGATGGCGTATACCTAGGATTAGGACACCAAAAAATTCAATGTTTTAATATTATAAAAGCGAAAGTTTGTATGTTACTCTTTCACGGCAAAATGGCTGAACCGATTCTAGCAGGGAAAAGGGAAGGAAAAATACATAAGCTACTTTTTCGAACTCT